>LPNX010906694.1:161168-265894 GCA_001517045.1 Pseudotsuga menziesii | reverse complement strand
TCTTCAATCCAATCACCGATTTCTTTCACTGAGGGTCTCCAAAACATAGCCCTCTAGGTACGACGTAAACCCCTCTTGAGCAGATACTGAGTTCAACCGGCAACATAACCAATTTGTTGGGCTTAGGGCAGACCCAGGGTCTATACTTTTGTCTTCGCACCAACAAAAGACCCACAGTGTTGGCCCTTTTGGCAACAATCTGCGAACAGGTTGCAGTCTCACCCGAAACAGCTATGGGGTGCTGCAGAATCAGGTTTCTGCAAATAGAAGAGGGATATTACTGTACCTTTAGCCTTTAACAAATAATAATCATACAATACAAAGCTTCGACATTCACTTATATAGCTTCGCAGATAGATAAACAAACAATGTTTTGCTTAACCCTTAACTGGGAATTCACAGCGAAGTTAGTAATTAGCAGTGATCTTACTTATCAGTTATCTACTTTATCAATGCATAAAAGAACATAACAGACACAACACAAAAGAACCACAACACAAGATATAACATGGTTCACCCCTAGTGTAGGGGCTATGTCCACAGAACTGTGTTTTATTCAACTCTTTACAAAAACCACAGTTCTGATCTACGCACTCAGCTGTAGATTCCTTCAATTCCTCAAAGCTGCGCATTTAGATGTAGATCGTCTTAATCACCCAAAAACCCTCTGTGCACACAGCTGCAGAGGTCGTCCACGCACACAGCTGGGACTTAATCTTTCTTACAAAACTAGCCTTAGCTTCGCATCAATTCATCTTACATCAAAAGCCTAACCTGACTCATTTACAAGAGTGTTTATTTATACAGTGCACTTATTACAAAACCATGGGCACCACGAACCCTAAACCCTGGACTTAAACCATGGGTTAATTACAAAAAGAGGGCTTTGACTCAACCTCGACACCCCTAAGACTATTTTGAGTCGCAACTCCGCTTACAAGCTTCCACAAAAACCGCGGAGTTACTACAATTAAGGACCGTTAAGGTGCGCACCCCAACAAGTTCAAGGAAGGAGTGACCTCCCTGTAATCTTGGAACATTCAACAGCAGTCTGAAGATCCCCACCAATCATGTCAAAGAACTCAAGGAAGAATTCCACTATCCATCCGTCAAGACCATGACTTTTGTCCTTTTTAAAGGTTCCTTCAATTTCCCCCATGGTAATCATCGAGGTGAGACTATCAACCCCATCCTTTGAAACATAAGATGGGAAAAGTTGAATAACCTTGAGCTATGCCAATATGTTTGACTGATTATCGTCCTTAAATATCTTAGAGAAGTGTTTAATACTCAGATCTTTTAGACTTCTCTCATCTTCCACCAAGTTGTCTTCTTCATCTTTAAGTGCCCAGATAGCATTTTTATTCCTGCGAGCAAATGCAATTGAGTGGAAATTTTTTGTGTTTGCATCACCCATTGCCGCCCAGGTAGTCCTACTCTTAAGCTACCAAGTAAGAAGCTCATGATTAGACAAACATTTCTTTTTCATTCTAAGATCATGAAGAGCCCTCTGGCCATCTAGGGAGAGAATGCCCAAGATAGAGGATGTCAAGAGAGCCCTAATCCCCAGGTCAAGGATGTGTGAGTCCTTTTCCATCTCTGAGGTTTTGTTCCTAGTCCATACTTTTACCTCTTTCTTAAGCATTTTGAGCTTTTATGAGAGTTTGCACATGCCATCCTCAGAGTCCGCAGGCTACAACAAGGGCCATACCTTCTTAACCATTTGTGTGAAATCATGATCCATGAGCCAGACACGATTAAACTTGAAGGGATAGTTGTGATCCCTATCCCTAAAAATCTATTCAAGGCATATAGGATAGTGATTGGATACATTAGAAGGATGTGACCAAACTCTTTGTCTATGCATTGAGGGAACCAGAGACGACGAGATCAAAAACCGATCAAGCCTTTTACACATCCCTTCATCACTAGTCCTACCATTTCCCTAGGTAGGCCCTGCACACGAAGAAGCAATATCCACCAGGTCATACGTAGAAAAGAGTTGTGTAAAAAAAGGGCCAAGGGGATCCAATAATGCTCTTTTTCCCCAGATCTCGGCAGCATTCAGGGTAAAGTTTAAATCATCGGCAAGGATCAGGTTAGGAGAGCTTAGTAAACCTCTGTTCATGGTTTTTTTCCAAAAAATATCGCGGTTATGATAAGGCCCATAACAATTAAGGATTGACAGGGGATAGTGAGAGCCTTGAAACCTAGCCTTGACTAGGATATCTGCCACAGTTTCAAAAGCCCTACAACGAACTGAAAGAGGGTTCCATCCCGTAATCAAGCCCCCTGAAAGACCCACCACACCAGTGGCACAAAATTCCCAATTGGGCATGAGTTTTGAGAAAGTGAGAAGAGCTGGGTACGAGCTGCACATGGTTTCTTGCAATAAAATCAAATCAGGAGCTAAGGAGAGAAGAACAGAACGAAGGCTCCTTTGTTTGGCCGAGCCCCCTAGGCCATGAACGTTGAGTGAAACAATCTTCATCAAGAGGCATCGTGATGGGGTGATAAAGCTCTAAGTACTCGATATTGTTTGCTAGAGAAGCCTCTCGCTGCATTTTCGATATGCGTAGACATGGGAGTGTAAGGTAGGATACCAAAGTCCACCACCCCCGCAAAACCTGTATTTTTTTTGTTTTGTTTTCGTATAGTGACATTTTCAAAACAGATGGAATCTAGCGGCAGAGTGGTGGGATAAATGGGTGTTTTTGCAGAGAAGATTGCAAGGGATTTCATAAGAGTAGGGTCAGAAAAGGAGGGCGACGTGCATTGACTGGGTGGGTAGCGGTCAAGGTGTATCGGAGAACCAGCATGAGAAAGAGGGGGGAAGTATTCCGGGGAAAAAAGAGGGGCATCCTCCCCTGGAATAGGGGTCTCAAAACCCGAAAGGGACGGATCCACCAGCGAGGGAATCATTGGCATGGTAGGAGACGATACAGGTTGTGACTTGGAAGTGTTAAGGAGAGGAGGGACAATAAGCAAAGCCCACAACAGGGACTTGCTCAGAGAAGCACCCACCACTAAATCATTAATAACCTGAAGATCCAGATCCGATACATCCTCAAATAAAGACAGAGCCTGTGAATATTTACCTGTCGTAGGATTAGCCGATGTACCCTGGGCGGGCGTCGATTGAGGCACGTCCTTATGCGGGAGAGAAGGAGACCAATCACGACTCGAAGTTTCAGACCCATGAAGGAGAGAGGGGTAGGCATGACGCAAATGTCTAACAACGTGGCATCTATTGCAGTGGAAAGGGACATTCAAGTAATCAAGGCGCTAGCAGAAAAGACGGTCCTTGCAAAGGATTTCAACTTCAGCCAGAAGACTAGAGGAGATGTCCAGTTCCACTAGAATCTTCGCCATTCTCTTGTCATAAATGAGATGAAAGTCTTCTTCGACAACCATGAACCTACCGATGGTGTTGGCGATACCCTCCAGTACCCCACGATTCCAGAGTGGAAAGGGCAGCACAAGGAGTAATACCCAGAGGTGGCGCTTCGTCACCCGCTCTCGTAGAGGGTCAAAGTGAACGTGCCATCGACACAGGACCAAAGACCCCTTCCCTTTTCTCCAGAGAGAGTCTAGTATGGTTGTAGCGTGTTCGTCCTCTAAAAACACAAAGACAGTGCAACCTTTCGCAAGCAAGCTGATAGTGGGAATATAGGTGAGAATGGGCTTCCAATGCTCAGTCGCCCACGCAATCCATTCCTTCTTACCCATGTGACAGTACTCAAGTTTGCCCACCAGCGCCCGTGAGCAGAGAGTCCCAACCCTATCCATATATATGTCATGCCCCAGAACATAGCAGAACTTGCCCTCCTGTGCTTTAATGGCTTTCACTTTCCTTTTTCTACGCGAGTAAGAGAGACCCCCCATAGAGTCTGAGTCATGCTCCATAGAAACCCCAAGTGCCATAGGCTCTGAAAGAAAGTGAGACAAGTGGAAATAGAGAAAACCTCCAAATGGACCGAAGGACCAAGGCCAATGAAGACAAGAAACCCTAATATACGCAGGGTGCCCACAAGACAGAAAGTGAGACTAGAGGACAAGACCATAACCTAGCAGTCCAAGACAAACACCAAACTTGCACAATGGACCACCAGACCAGCCAACAGGGCAAATACAAAGCCAACTTCCGAAAGAATGGAAGAGGCGACAATGTTTTGGAGGACACCCCACAACAGTACAAAGGACAAAGACCGAGGTTGGATACCTGACAATAATGCTTCGTAGAGCAGCACCCCAGAGTGAGCAGTGACGAAACTTGCACAAGAGACAATGAACCTAGGGTCAAATCCCCCGACCACCCCGTAAAAAAATCACATCAAACTCAAGTGCAAAGAAGGGAGGGATGATAACCCACCAAAGTCAACCCTGCAAAGCACAGAAAAACAAAACATGACAGTACACAGACCATCAGAGAGCCCAGCAAACCAGGAAACGACGTAAATCCCAAGCACCAGCCAAGCAAGAAGGTATCCTAAACCAGCCTTGCCACCCCACAAGCAGAAACGAACCGAGGACCGAGGTGCAACAAACAACAAGAACAAGAAACACAAGCATTCCCACTTTTTAAATCATGATTGGTACTAGTCATATATTTATGAAATGGTATCATATATATGTCAAAGTATTATAAGTAGAACAACTTTGATATTTAAAACATTATTCAGTTTTTTAATACATCTACAACGACATGACAAAATGACTAATAACATGGTTTAACACATGAATTTAATGACTAATAACATGGTTTAACACATAAATTTTTGACTAATAACACATGAATTTATGATGGTTTAGAGTCTTTGGAATAGATCGTTACAAGCAATGTGTGTTATTATTTTATAATATGCTAAAACATTAAAGTTTTTTTCTAAGTTAAATTGAATTTTTAATTTTTTTTTAAATATAGCTAAATAATATGTAATGTGGTGTGAACAAAATATTATTAGAATTAGATTAAATATTTTTAAATTAAAATTAGGAAAATAATTGATTAATTAAAAATAAATATTTTTTTAGATTATATAAATTTAAATAATTAAACATTAAATATGTAAAGTTTTTCATATATATACCATGGGAGAATATAGTAAATTGTCTCTAGATTCTAAAAATGTTTTGTAGATTTTAATAATCTACAATCAAATTAGATTGCATAATCATGCTAATTTAATCTAGATTGTCTATATTATTTGTATGAGTTTTCTACAACTTGACTTGATGTACTCAAACATTAGACACCGATGTCGGTATCTCGTGGTGATGGAAGGAATTGCAAGTCATCTAGGATAAGTCCATGAGGTGTAGGCCAATTGGTTTGTGTGGGGTTTAGGTCCCAACAGGTCACAGGTTCAAACCTCATGAGGCAGGGGTTGAGGATTCGCCCAACATTTAGGATGGCCTTGACTTATGTGACATTCTTGGCATGGGGGGAATTTCCTGACATTGAAAAAAGAAAAAAGAAAAAAAGGGTATCAAGGATAAGTCCATCCACAATATAATGGCATATCATTGAATAAAAGAAATTTAGATTTTAGGGTAGTTTTAAGGTAATTTTTGTTAAATTTTGTTTGAGTTTTTTGGGGATTGGGATACATAAGTACAAAAGTGGTCCAAATAAACTTGAATCACCGATTTAAACTAACAACGAACTAAATTGATTCAAACTAATGACTATGGTAGTATTTCTTGTGAATATTTTCATATAATAATATGACATCATTCGTCACATAAACAAGGGGCTCTCATATGTCATGGAGAAGACATAACTCTCTCAGCTAGGGTTTCCCATGCAGAATACAACAAAGAGTACATGACTAGGGTTCCCTAGTAGCTGTTCTACTAAATCCATCTAGAATCCGCTATACCAACCCCCCTTGATTTGTTTGTATATGAGGATGGAATGAGTTCATTTGTGCATGTCATCCATTTACCAGTGGAATCATTTGAGATTTTAGAGGACGTGATTTTGGCTTGTAGGTTTTGTTGAGGGTGTTTTGTTGATTTAGAGTTGGTCTTAGAATGGCGTTTTTAGATTATGATGGCAATGAA
The DNA here is from genome assembly GCA_001517045.1 of Pseudotsuga menziesii. Taxonomy (NCBI): domain Eukaryota; kingdom Viridiplantae; phylum Streptophyta; class Pinopsida; order Pinales; family Pinaceae; genus Pseudotsuga; species Pseudotsuga menziesii. The sequence continues at coordinate 259,828 of LPNX010906694.1, read as the reverse complement.
TTTAAGAAGCTAGTTAGCTCTAAGTCTCCCTCTAGTTTAGAGCAAATTTATCAAGCGGTTGGAGGTCATCCCTAAGTTGGAGTTATCTTCTCATAACCCATGCAAAAGACTCTCTCTTTGTCTGAATGTGCTTTGGTTAGAAAGTTTGGGTTAAACTAGGTTGTGGCCAAGCCCACAAGTTATGGATTCGTGGGTAGTAGCGCATTGGAAGTTCAAGATTGGAGGTCATATTTTTCTTTTTCCTGCTGGTGGGGAGTCTTTACTTTTATTTATTTTTTGCTTTGGACCCTATTTCATGGGCTATAGAGGAGTGTTTTTATCTGCTTAGTCTCTTGAATTCAATCCAAAAGAGGAGATTATAGTTGCCCCAGTGTGGATAAGGCGACTTACCTCATCTTCCATTAATATTTTGTAATGATAGCTCTTTTAGAGCTATTGGGCACGAACAGGGTCACTACATAGATTAGGAAGAGCTAAAGGTAAACATGCTTTCTTGTGCTTGAATATGTGTGGAAGTAAACTTGGAGAAAGGCCTCCCTAAGGATATGCAAATCACTATAGATGAATAATGTCATCATCAAGCTCTAGATTATGAACAAACCCCTTTCAAGTGCATCTCTTGCCATGAGTATGGGCATTTTTCTAAAAAAATCCCAAAGATTCAAGAGATACAACCTTCTTAGCCTTTGAATCCCTGTAAGGAATAAAAGCAAAACACATTGAATATAATAAAGAATGGGCACTTAAAATTTTGTACCAAGGAGTCACAACAATCTCAAAAAATACAAGAATATATACCTAACTCAAGCAATAATAGATTTGAATCCCTTGAATCTTTAGAAAATTTAGAGAACGAAAATGAGGAGATTCAGTAGTCAACTGAAGATGTTGAATTTGGATTGTAGGTATAACTTGAAGGCGATATTCATCCACCTAAAATTTTTGTGGAGCTAGAGGTTGCTAATGTAATAGAAGAAGTACCATAGCAAGAGCCACTTTAGAAATCTCTTGAAGTAGAAGAGGCTCCTCCTGCATCTTCAAATCCCGCATCTTATACTAGAATCTTGAAGAAAATTCCACATCCCTCTCCTCTCACAAGGGGAAAGAAATCAAATACAAATAACAAATAAAAAGAAACATAATAAAAAATATTGTTGGGCCATCTTTTAACCTTGGATTCACCTCTATTTAAGGGGAGGTGTTACATTGCATCTGTACCAACGCACCTTAAGATGTTTGCACAAAGAGAGGGGTTGCATTTTTTTAGCCTAGATGGGTGTTATTAGTATCATCTTTGGGGGATGGTTATGGCTCGACACTTTGGTTTAGTGGCATTGCTGACTGCCCTTTGTTGGGGTTTTCAACCCTGGGGTTGGTGTCTGGGGCTCCTAGGGGTAGATCACTGGGTCACATGACCCCCCACTTGTTTTCCATTTTGGTAACAATTCTTTAAGCTGTGAGGCTATTGCCTCCTCTTCTGGTCACTTGACACACCCTTCCTGGTCCTCTTTCAGCATAACAGCTTCCTCCCTTGGGCATTTTCCAGTGATGACATCATCTCTTCATGCAAGCCGTACTACTTAATTTGGGGGAGCGTCGAGGGATTTTTCAACATTGTTGGTGTTAGACGGGGCATGAAAACCCCCTGCTTAATCCAACCTCTAGTTCAGAGTAATTTCCTCATTTTTAGTTATTTTAGTCATTTTTTGATCAATTATGGGGAAAATACCCCAAGTTACCCACAAATTTGACTATTTTATATTGTTTCATGTTATATTTTTAAGTTGACATTTTTGCTCCGAGAGTAGCGAGGTGCTCTGTAGCCCAGTATGGGGAGATGTTATCACGTAAGTAACGCAACACTAAAGAAAATAAAATAAAAAAGTTAAAAAAATAAATCCATCTCGGCTCATAAAATAAAAAATTAAAACTAAATGAAAACTAATTAAAAAATCCACGTCGGCTTGTAAAATAAAAAAATTAAAACCAATATAAATTCACCCAAACTTACGTGTAATTTTTTCTAAGCATGTAAAAATGTTAAGATTAAAAAAATTTACACCTCAAGAAATTGGATCCCTCTCGGTGCTTGGTAGATTCGACTTTAAGATGGATCTATGCTGGTATAACTTCAAATTGGCATTTTAAAGGCATGTCGGCCTAGTCTATTTGTAAAAATTGAGTGTGAGAACATATAAATAGATCTCCTCACTTCATTTTCAAATCACAACTTATGGGATAAAACTCAAATACGTTACTTTTTTACCCAACACAACCTTATAAAGTGATGCACACCACTTGAATGGATGACTTATTGCTCTAATCGATGAAATTTGATTTTTCTTTTGCTTTACTTATGCTTTGTGGATGTTAAAATTGTTGAAATAACTCATGCTCAAGTAAGTCTGCTCCATTTTTAGTCTTGCTTGATGAATGTTAGGTAATTTTTGCTTCTTGGATGATTGAATGGTATCCCTAGGGTTGCAGTCTCTTTGATTATGACCTTTTATCTACTTTCTATCCCCTTAGCATAGTGGAAACGCTCCCAAGAGGAGGTTTCTACAAAGTTTGGCCTTGGATCTCCAACTTTGTCTTAGATTAGGCTCTTGAAACTAAGCCCTAGAGGTTGTTTCAAGAAGCCCTAACCTAGTTGACAAGGAGAAGTCCCTCCAAGAGGAAGGTTGGTCACCTTCCTCTAAGGTTAGGGTTTAAGGGTAATATCCATGAAAACCCAACGTTTGTCTTTCTCTTTTACCTAAAACCTTAGTTGTACATTTGCAAATATTATTTTTAGGTTTTTTGTTTTGCATTTACTTTTTTTAAATAGTTAATTTTTTGTTTTGTACATATACAAACCCTGAAAGACTAAGCCCTAACCCTAGATAAGAATTAACTAGCCCTAGCGACCTCCTTCTCCTCCTCTCCTTCAGTTCATTCTATCCATCCTTGCCTTCACCTTTCTTCCCTCTATCTCCCTAGACACTCACCTCCCCTTTTCTCCACCTCGACCTCCCTCATTCTCCTCTCTTCCACCCTTGACTCTGATCCATTAGCATTCCATACCCTTGACACCCTCTCCTTTGCTCTCTGCCTTCCCTTGGCAGGTTCGACTTGCCACCAAAGGGTCTCCCCCTTCTTATGGGCATGTCTTAAGCTAGGGCTCCCATAAGACAACCTTGAATGGGCTGTTGCAACCCTTGGGTTGCCCACTCATGATCACATTGAGATCTGCAATTTTTTGTAGACCTTTCCTTCTCTCAACATCCCTTGATAATCGCCACATCACCTACACTAAACAATTCAAGCAAAATTGGTTAATAATTACAAGTTTGCTACTGTTTACAAGAATGACGTATTGAGAATAAAAGAGGTTTGAAGTTTACATTGCATACAGTCCCGAAAAGTCACATTTATTGCATACAAATTGGTAAAGGAAACATATGAGGTGTGATATATTATTAAAGTCCTAAATCCTATTGGTTACAATCTTTCCTTATTGCATGACTAAGGGATTAAGTGAATGTGATATTGCTGTAGGACTATCATATAAAGTCTGAAACCTAATTACAATTGGTTATCATAAATTGTGGTCAAGTGTTGAAACTATATTGTTTGCATTGAAACACATTTATTACACACATTTGTGCTTAACCTATTCCTCCTACAAAAAATGCCATACTGTTGATATGGTTACATGTTTCTTCCTATTCATCGTTGGAAAGTCATTGGTTAATTATAAAACATTGCTATAACTTTGTCATTGCATATTGGTTATCTGAATGCAAGTGGTTAATGCTTACTTATGATGAATGATATCTCTTAAGTGCTAAAGTGATATTAAATAATATTTTCTACTATTTTCATTGGATACATTTATGCTTGCATCTACATTCATTTTCTCAGTAGTATGTCTTCTTCATTCCTAGAATTACTAAGTTAAAGGCACTGGTCACTAAGTAGAGCATCTAGAAGGTATAGTTTTCTTTGTCATAACTATCTTACAGATCATTGAAGGGCTCTCCCTTTGGAGGTTGCAACACTCTGAAGAAGTTAGGAATGTGATTGAGGTGACATTAGATCACACATTCCTTGCATTTGTCTATCGGACGCTAGCCTTGCTAGTTCATCCGATAACATTTTTTGCGCCATTACCAGGGACATTTCCAAGATTAAAGTGTTAAGTTCAGGTCCTTGGAGAAACGACATTTGTTAAGAATTCAAGGTGAGTCCTCTTTATAGTTGAAGTATATTTATTTAGACTAACCTTGCAGGACTTATCTGGCGATTCTAGTTGCAATCTCTTTTACCATCATCTTAGGCACGTTCTTGTTTAGTACTTTGGTGAGATTTGTTTAAGTCTAACTTGGAAGGTTTCTCTTGACGACTCCCACTAAAGAAAATAAAAGAAGAATTCTACAAGGACCAAGCCAAGTCAAGAAGGCAGAAGATATGGCAACCTTTGATGAAGCATGGATGTCCCATCCTTGGTTTGACCCACTAGATTTCTCTATCATTCCAGAGCATCCGAATGTTGTGATATGCAATGACTTGGGCCCCAAAATGTACGAAGAAGTTACTAAAGGCATATCCTCCCTTCCCAAAAGAGAGGAATTCCAAGAGGTACATATTGCAATTTATCCTGTGAAAGAGGTCCTAGGAAACCCAAAAGTACACCTCGTCAGAGAAATCCGATACAAAGATCAATATGGTTTGCTTATAGATACCACTGTTCAAGACCTTGTGGATGCCATCATAAGCCTTATGTCACAAGATGAAGGTCCGTATTGAGATGAATTCGATCGCAATCCTAGAATTGAGGACCAAGAATTCATGGTTGGAGAATTTGAAGAGCATAAGGAAATGGTAAGTTCTTGCCATCATAAAACAATTGCTTATGATAAGTGGGATATCTTGAAGTAGAATGATAAGATCGATGAGGATGATGATTATTGGAGGTTTACGGGTCTACCACTTTACGATCCTTCAATACCTAGAAGTTTTGCTTCCAAACCCTTCGGTGAAGAATACTTTGAAGAATTCAATAAAGTCTTCTTGCCATTCATAGAAGAACCAAAGGCTAGTATGGATCAACTTGAGCCAGAACTCGACACCATTTGAGATGAAGAACTCATGATCACCTCAAGCAGGAATATCGAAGAAATAATCAGTGAAAGCCCGGTTGAATGAGATATGATTATTCCATCTTATGATACTAATGACCGAGATTAGGTTAACCCCTTTGCTCTTACATTTGATGATGAAGTACCTCAGGATGTGGTTCCTCTTGCCATTATAGATGATTGCCATATGTAGATGATTTACTATTATAAACGGTTTGAAATTTTGGGACCCTATATCTCTGTTGATATCTCCACGGATTCAACTCAATCGTACTTATCCATAATCGGGGATAGTGAAGCATGTTATACAAAGAATTCTCTTGCAATTATCCAGTCTATGATGAGCTCAGATTATCATTCTCAGCTACGTTCCTCAAGAAGTATTATGGAATTTGTTCAACCTTTTATGTCGGGTGTTGGTAAGTTTGTAATGATACATTTCAACAAGATCGATACTTGTAGGTGGACATGTATGATATTCATTTCACATTGCCATGATATATATTATTTATCTTTTCGCTTGAAATGTGAAGGTATGAATCTTGTGGCTAACATTTTTAAAATTTTAAAGGTTATTAAGAATACTAACATGATCTCTACAAATATTAACAAGGTATTATTGTATAGAAAGAAGTGTTTAAGCATGTTGCATCTAGAATATGAAGATTCACAAGGTCCACCTTTGCAAATGGTCTCCCGAGTTCAAAATCAAATGACCAATTTCATGCAAAATTTTGTCTCAATGCGAATGTATGATGGAGATATCTCATACATAAGCCTAATAGAAGCATGGGTAAATTAATCCTATGAAATCAATCCTTCTATGTGGAAACAATATTGAGGATTTCAGGTTCCTACAGTTATTTAGCTTTCGTACCCCATCCTAATGCAATTCTTGGTATGTACTCAGTTTATCATCGATGAGATATTATCATGGATTGTCTCCAAAGACAAAGGTAATAGGTTAGGTATGAATGGCCTACTCAATTGGCTGCATTGGTGGTAGTATTTCACTTAACCCTTTCTAATTGTTATGTTTAACATAGGTAGGTTTAGTTTTATTTGAGTTAGGTACTGTACTGTTACCTTGCATTGCATTTGTGGTTCTTTCTTTCATGTTCAGTTATTTGCATTTCATTTCATTAAATTGAGTAAGGCATGACGAAAATGTTTGTCTCATGTTGCTTTTAATGCTCTTGGATATTTGATGTGTGTGCAAGTCTATAGGTACCTAGAAGATCCATGGGTTCTCAAGAACTCCTGAGAAGAGCACTTGTCTCGCAGTTGGAGCCAGTGTTACACTGCACTTGTACCAACCCACCTTATGATGTCTGCCCAAAGAGAGGGATCAATTTTTTTTTAGCATGGATATGTATTATCAGTATCATCTTTGGGGGATGGTTATGTCCCGACCCTTTGGTTTTGTCTTTAGGAGTACTATGGCTTAGTGGTCTCATTGAGTGGCATTTGTTGGGGTTTTAAACCCTGGGGTTAGTGTCTTGGGATCTTAGGGGCAAATCATTGGGTCACATGACCCACCACTTGTTTTCTACTCCAGTGACAGTACTTTAAGCTATGATTCCCTTGCCTCCTCTTTCGGTCACCTGACACATCCTTCCTGGCCCTCTTTCAACATAGCACTATCCTTCCTTGGGCATTTTCCAGTGATGACGTCATCTCTTCATCCAAACTATATATATATATTTTTTTTGGGGTGGGGGGTGAGGGATTCTCAACATTGTTGGGGTTAGCTGGGGCATGACCCCCCCTGCTTAATCCAACCTCTAATTCGGAGTAATTTGCTCATTTTTAGCCATTTTAGTCATTTTTGGTTAAACTATGGGGAAAATACCCCAAGTTACCCAAATATTTGACTATTTTATATTGTTTCATGTTATATTTTTAAGTTGACATTTTATAATTTCAAAGTGATATTTTAAAGGAATGCCAACTTTGTTTATTTGTAAAAACTGTGTGTCAGAACATATAAATAGATCTCCTCACTTCAGTTGCAAATCACAACTTATGTGATACAACTCAAATATGTTACTTTTTACCCAAGATAGCCTGATGAAGTGATGCACACATCTTGAAGGGATGGATTCTTGCTCTTATGGATGAAAGTTGTTTTTTCTTTTGCTTTGCTTATGCTTTGTGGATGCTAGAATGGTTGAAAGAACTCATGCGCAAGTAAGTCTACTCCATTTTTAGTATTGCTCTGAATGGTAGGTAAAATTTGCTTATTGGATGATTGAATGGTATCCCTAGGGCGACATTCTCTTTGAATAAGACCTTTTATCTACTTTCTATCCCCTTAACATAGTGGAAACACTCCCAAGAGGATGTTTCTACAAAGTTTGGCCTTGGATCTCCAACTTTACCCTAGTTTAGGCTCTTGAAACTAAGCCCTGGAGGTTATTTCAAGAATCCCCAAACTAGTTGACAAGAAGTCCCTCCAAGACGAGGGCTGGTCACCTTCCTCTAAGGCTAGGGTTTAAGGGTAATATCCATGAAAACCCTACGCTTGTGTTTCTCTTTTACCTAAAACCCTAGTTGTACATTTGTAAATATTATTTTTAGGTTTGTTTTTGCATTTACTTTTCTTAAATCGTTAATTTTCTGTTTTTATACATATACAAACCCTGAAAGACTAAGATCTGACCATATATTAGACTTAATTAGCCCTAGAGGCCTCCTTTTCCTCCTCTCATTGAGTTCCCTCTATCCATCCTTGTCTTCACCTTCCGTCCCTTTATCTCCCTAGACGCTCGCATCCCCTTTTCTCCACCTTGACCCACTCTTTTGGAGATCATCCTCCCTCTTTCTCCTCTCTTCCACCCTTGACTCTGATCCATTGGAATTCCATAACCTCGACACCCTCTCCTTTTCCCTCAGTCTTCCCAACAGGTTCAACCTACCTCCAAAGGACCTCTCCCTTCTTCTTGTGGGCCTGTCTTAGGCTGGGGATCCCATAAGACAACCTTGTATGGGTTGTTGTAGCCCTTGGGTTTCCCATTCATGGTCAAATTGAGGTATGCAATTTCTTTTAGACCTTTCCTCCTCTTAATAACCCTTGATACCTGCCACATCACCTACACTAAACAACTCAAGCAAAAATAGTTAATGATTACAAGTTTTCTACTGTTTACAAGGATAACGTATTGAGGATAAAAGAGGTCCGAAGTTTGCATTACATACAGTCCTGAAAAGTCACTTTTATTGCATACATATTGGTAAAGGAAATAGATGTGGTTTGATATATTATTAAAGGCCTAAATCCTATTGGTTACAATTTCCTTATTGAATGACTAAGGAATTAAGTGATTGTGATATTGCTTTAGGACTATCATATAAAGTTTGAAACCTAATTACATTTGGTTCTCATAAATTGTGGTTAAGTGTTGAAGCTATATTGTTTGCATTGAAACACATTTATTACACACATTTGTGCTTAACCTATTCGTCTTACATACTCCTACAAAAACCGCCATATTGCTGATATAGTTACATCTTTATTCTTATTCATCGTGGGAAAGTCATTGGTTAATTATATAATGTTTCTAACTCTATCATTACATATTGATTATTTGAATGCAAGTCATTAGAGGAATTTTGGGGTCTAAAATGGGTCTCCTAAGGAAAATAATAAAATAATAGTTAAAATAATAAAATAATATTGATTAATTTTGGAGGAAGAAAGAAAAAAACTACTTTTTGTGTTCGTATTTTTGACATATCTCCCTGTGTTTTTACTCAAATTTCCATCGGGAGAGCTCGTTGGATGCAGAATGAGTAAAAACACAATGAGATATGTCGAAAATACGAACAAAAAAAGTAGTTTTTTTTAATGACAAATATGTCAATTCAACCATTATGGTTGACTTATTTTATTGAAATTCTATTGGTTCTTGAATTCCAACTCACAAAAACTTATTTTCGCACGTTTTCTTATAAGGCCCATTTTAGACCCCAAATTTCCTCTAATGGGTTCATGGTTATTTATGACGAATGATCTCTCGAGTGCTAAAGTGACATTGAATAATCTTTGCTATTATTTTCATTGGATATATTGACTTGGATACATTTACGCTTTCATCTACAAGCATTTTCTTAGTAGTATGTCTTCTTCATTCCTAGAATTGCTGAGTTAAAGGCACTGGTCACTAACTAGGGAATCTAGAAGGCATAGTTTTCTTTGTCATAAGTGTCTTGTAGATCATTGAAGAGCTCTCCACTTGGAGGTCACAATACTTTGAAGAAGTTGGAGGTGTGATTGGTGACATTGGATCACACATTCCTTGCATTTGTATATCAGATGGTAGCCCTACAAGTTCATCCGATAACATGAGGAAACCTACTTATCCCTCAATAGTCATGTGCTATTTATGTGTTATGCTTTGTAAGCAATTTGTAAGAATTTACTCTTGTACTCAAGAAACTGAAGCAAAGGGAAAATTTAGGAGAAAGCGCTGGCTCCTTTCCTCCTAGCTCTTTGATGCGAGGAGGAAAGTCTTGAAAGTCCTAAAAAACTTGCCTATTTTTTTGGTATCTTTATGCTGTTTGGTTTGACTACAACTTTTTAATACGAAATTCTAGCCGTTTCTGTTAAAAAAAGAACAAGGGGTTTTCATATGTCAATATGACCTTTAACTAGACTATGACCTTAAATTGTATTATTATAATAATATAATTATGAGAAAATTCAAGTGAATAAAGTATTATCCACGTTAAAAATTTTGTTAATTTGAAAGTTGATTTTGATATGCAAGCCCTTACGTTACTTTCTTAATATTAATATACTCAATAATTTTGATATAATATTTTAGAAGTCATTTTTATCATATATATTTTTAATTTACATTCATAATAATTACTTGTTTTTCATAAGCTATGCACATTACATTACTTTTCAAAAAAGAGTTGTACAATAGTCATTTGGATGGCTTGCCTAGAGGGAAACCACGCCAACCAATTGTGAAATATAATGCGGTTGTGAGAGCCGTTCTCTGGGAGGATGGCACCCCAGTCAATTTACTAGGGTTCCTTGTTAGTTAACCAAGAAGTGTAAGTCCCTAGTAGGTATCTAGGGCCCCCAATAGTCTACTGGGGTTCTTGGTCTGGGACCAAGCAGGTCAAAACCATGGAAAAGTACCTAGTATGTGGCTAGGGTCCCTATCTATCTCCATGGAATTTTGGTCAGTGACCAGAAAGTTTCTTAGTCATGAGGACCAAGCAGATCCTGTAGGCTGAGACAGAGAAATATTGGTATAGGGCCAGGAAAATTCTTGTTTTGGGACCAAGCAGGCCCCACAAACGTATTCCTGGTTAGTTAACCAGGTAGATCTTGGTTAGTTAACCAAGATGATTATGTGTGATCTCCACCTTTCCTAGGTCCTCAAGATGGTTGATCTAGGTTGTTTCCTCAAGGGACTAGCCACCCCTTGATGGAATCACTAACATTTGACCTTAGGATCAGTCAAGAGGATCAGAGGATCACATCATCCAGTTTGGACCTTCCTTATATGGTGATGATAAAAATTCCAGTTACTGTATGGAACACTTGTGGACCACATACATTAAGGGAGAGAATTAAAAGTTTGTTTGCATTTCCTTATGGTTAGAAGGGTTGTCTCCCTACCTTGTCTCGTGGTTAGAAGGGTTGTCTTCCCACCTTGTTGTGACACCTTTTGCTGACTTGTGGTTAGTCTTGCGTTGACCCCTCCCTTGTTATTTCTATGTGGTAGCGACCCCCCTTTTGAGTGTGGTAACTTGACCCTTCATCTTGCCTCATGAGATGCTCTCATAAGACGTCTTAACTTTAAGTTATTTTATATTTGGTAACCCTCCTTAATTGTGTGACGTCTTGACCCTTGTTGAATAACCCTAAAGTCAATGTAGACTTAGAAGCTAAGACCTTCTAGAAGTCCTTAAAGGGTTATACATACAAGCCTAATCATTCATTATGTATGCATATTGTAGAGGAGATATGAGATATGATTTTCTTTTTTATTGTTCAAGGGTTTTGGTACACTGTTGTGGATGATGTCAAGGGTTTAGAAGCACGCTGCTTGTTTTCTGTGGATACCCTTTGTCGTTAGGGGTTGTTCTTTTGTGTCATCTACTTTGTTGATCCTGTTGGATGTTGTTGTCCACCTTAAATTCTGATATGAGATTTAGTTGAGGGTGCCGCTAACCTGTCTAAGCTTGCTGAGGTCTAGTTGAGGGTGCCTCTAACTTACCTGAGTTTGCCGAGGTCTATTTTAGGGTTTTGTTGCCTTGTTTGAAGGTGCCGAGGTCTTCTTGAGTGTATCACTTCCTTATTGGAGGGTGTTGTTCCTTATTTGAAGGATGTCGCTGCTTGTTGTGAGGGTTTCAAGGCTGTTGCTGCCTTATTTGAGGGTGTTTCTGCTTGTCTAGGGCCTCTGCCTATGTATGCTACTATTTGAGAGGGATGCCACCTATGCGTACTATTTTTGGACTGTGTTGAGAGGGTTTCTACCTGTGTGGACTACTTTTAGATTGTATTGGGAGGGATGATAGCTGTGTGCTTTGTTTTGATCCTTTTGTGGCTACCACTGAGGTCTGTTATGAGGCTTCATTCTGTTGATTTGAGGTAACATCATCTGCTTGTATAGTGTTGAATAGAAAATAATATGCTTGGACTTGTATCATTTATTCCCTACCTAAGTTGATGGTTTGCATTGTTTTGAGTGGGACATACCCTCTCTAAGTTATTGCACCTACTTCTATACCCGCCTAACCCTATTCTCTAGTATTTTACCTCTCTCTCTCTTAGAGTTATGCACATACCCTCAGAGAAGGGTCAGATATTTGTTCCAATTATTGACTTGCCTTTGAGAGGAAATATTTGATCTGAAAGTAAACTCCGAGTATAAGGAAGGTCCTCACAATTTGGATAAGTTATCAAATCTATTTTGTTTTGTTAGTTAGATTTTATTTAATGTTTTCCTATTGTTTATGATTTTATTTCAGTAGTATTGTTTTACTATTAATGATTTTTCAGGAGTACTTTTACAATGTATTTATGCAACTAATATATTTTGTTTCAAACCCTAACTTTAACATAGTGATCCTTAGTGAGTGTTAAAATTGAAAGAGAAGAAAAATATATCTTAAAGTACAATTTTTTTCTTACTTTTATTAAAAATCCCTAAATTTAACATGGTATCAGAGGTTAAGATTTGTAGATAACTCTGTTTTTGCAGCCTATTAGATCCTACATAGATCCTACGGTAAGGGTTTGAGCACTAACCAACTTGACCGCAGGGGTTTCTTGGAAAAACTCATCAAGTTGGCAGCAAGGGTTTGAAGATGGAATCCTCTTCAATGAAGTAAGAAGACAAGCTTGAAGGAGCCTCAAACTTCAATGCTTGGGATTAGCTAGGGTTTTGAATATCCTAGAAGAAAGTGACTTGGATGATCTAGTTACTAGGGTTGTGGAAGAACCCGCAACTAATCAAGGAAGAGCAACTTTTAAGAAGAAGCAAGCCAAGGAAGAGAGAATCATTTTGGACTCAGTAAAAGATATTTTGATGCCAATAATAACTCCTCTAAGGAAAACTAAAGAGTGTTTTGATGCCCTAGAAAATATCTATGAGAAGAAGGGCCCTACTCAAAACATGGTTTTGAAAAAATAGATTTGTTCACTAAATATGGAGAAGGATGATCCAATTACCACTTTCTTCTCCAATATCTCTCAGATAGGAGATCAACTCATGGCCATTGGGGTTAAAGTAGAAGATGATGACCTTGTGCAGACAGCAATAGATGGTCTTCTTGAGTCTTGGGAGACATTTCCTGGCAGCAGTAAATGGAAGAGAGATTCAACCAAGTTTTGATAGGTTGTGGCATGATTGTTTAGAAGAAGAAGGAAGGATCCAAAGCAGAATTGGGCCTCCCACATAAAAGGATCATGCACTTGCTACCAAGACAAAGAACGGAATAAGATTCCCTCAACACAAGGACAAAGGTAAGGGACATGCAGGTAAGCATTTTAATATGTCAAAGATAAGGTGTTATAACTACAACCAATTTGGTCATTTTGCAAAGAAATGTAAGAAACCTCATAGCAAGAATTGGCAATGAAACAAGTACCATGCCTCAACTACTGCAGAAGAGGAAGAACCCTAATGAAAGAAATCAAGGGATGGAGATCAAGAACAAAAATAATACTATCTATTTTCAACACTCTCAGATTCCATCTCAAACTCAGAATATTCCTAGTGGATAGATAGTGGAGCCTCCAAACATATGATTGGATTCAAGAAGGCTCTTGCAGATTACAAATACTAGAAGTTCAATGTGAAAGTGGAACTAGGAGATGATAATACATATGCCATAAGAGGAGTTGGTTCAACCTATTTTCAACTGCATTCAAGTATGTTTATGCACATTGAGGAAATTTGTATGTTCCTAGATTAAGAGGAATCTTCTTTCAATGGAATTTCTACAAGACAAAGGGTTCAGTGTAGCCTTCTCAGAAGAAAAGGACCTGATGTGGCCCAATGATGGAAACATGAGTTCGACCATTGTAATTGGGGCCTACGAAGGAAACCTTTATAAGGTTTCAAGGCATGTTGTTCAAAGTGAACTGTGGCACAAAATGCTGGTCACAAATAATGAAAGAGAGGATGAACCTTGTCAGAATTTAGAGATCAAGAGGGATCCAACTGTGTTCTCCCCCCAGTAGAATGGGATTGTAGAAAAGAAAAGTAGAGATGTAAACTTCCATCACTTTGGAGATTCTTCCAATGACTCAGACATGGAAGTGCAATAAATTTCAGTCCATGAGTCATCTCTTTTAGATGAGCAGAGGAGCCTTCAGTTGATCCCATTAAGAAGCCTATTGAGAGGCTTTAAGGGTTCTTCGGTTTGATACCTTACTTGAGCCATGACACTAATTCAGAATCCTCCACTTATGAGGAGGAAACTAAACAATAGGTTTGGACATATGCTATGATAGAAGAACTCCAATTGATAATGGAAAATGACACATGGAAAGTGGTTCTCATCCAGTAAGGGAATTCGATTGTAACTTCCAAGTGGATCTAGGAGATCAAGCTTCTTGCTAATACCCATAATTGTTTGAATCTCTCAGAAAATATGGTATTCTATTCCAGGTCGAAACACATTGAGAGGAAGTATCACTATGTCAGGGACATGGTGCAGTATGTTCTGTCAGATAGACAGATTACTAATGTGTTGACTAAGCCTCTGTCCACGTTGAACTTTGGATACTTTCGTGACAAGCTTATTGTTGTTGAGAATGCCTCTCTTGCTGAGAGGGAGTGTTAAAGATAATGTGGCTATGAGAGCGATTCTATTGGAGGATGGAACCCTAGTCACTTAACTAGGGTTCCTAGTTAGTTAACTAGGCAGTGTAAGTCCCTAGCAGGTATGTAGGTCCCCCAACTGTCTACTTGGGTTCTTGGTCTAGGACCAAGAGGGTCAGAGCCATGGTAAAGTCCATAACATGTGGCTAGGGCCCTTATATGTTTCTAGGGAATTTTGGTTCAGGACCAGACAATTTCTTGGTCACGATGACCAAGCAAATCCTGTAGGGAGATACAGAGACATCCTGGTCTGCGACTAGACAAATTCTTGGTTTGGGACCAAGCAGGTCGTGCAAGTGTATTCCCGGTCAGTTAACTAGGTGGATCTTGGCTAGTTAACCAAGATGATGATGTGTGATGTCCTCCTATCCTAGATCCTTTAGATGGTTGATATAGGTTGTTTCCTCAAGGTACTATCCACCCCTTGATGGAATCACTTGCATTTTACCTAAGGAACAGTCAGTAGGGTCATAGGATCACATCATCCAATTTGCACCTTCCTTATTTGGCGATGATAAAGCTTCTAGTTATTGTATGGAACACTTGTGGACCACATGCATCAAGATAGAGATTTAAAAGTTTTTTTTCCTTTCCTTGTGGTTAGAAGGGTTGTCTTCCCACCTTGTCTTATGTTTAGACGTATTGTATTCCCACCTTGTTGTGACACCTTTTGTTGACTTGTGGTTATCCTTGTGTTGACCCCTCCCTTATTTGTCCTCTGTGGTAGCGCCCCCATTTTGGGTGTGGTAACTTAAACCCCATCTTGTCTTATGAAACCCTCTCATAAGACATCTTAACTTTAAGTTATTTTATATTTGGTATTCCTCCTTAATTGTGTGATGTATTGAACCTTGTAGAATAACCCTAAATTCAATGAATACTTAGAAGGTAAAAGATTCTAAAAGTACTTAAAGGGTTATAAATACAAGCCTAAGCATTCATTCGTTATGTATGTATCTTGTAGAGGAGATTTGAGATCTGATTTTCTTTGTGACTATTCAATGGTTTTAATACACTGATGTGGATGACGTCAAGAGTTTAGAAGGATGCAGCTTGTTTTCTATAAATATCGTTTGTTGTTAAGGTTTGTTCTTGTGTGTCGTCTGCCTTGTTGAGCCTATTAGAGGTTGTCGTCCACCTTAAATTCTAATATGAGGTTTGGTTGAGGGTGTTGCTAATGTATTTGAGCTCGATGAGGTCTAGTTGAGTGTGCCACTAATCTACCTGAGTTTTCCAGGGTCCGTTTTAGGGTGTCGCTTCCTTGTCTAAAGGTGCCAAGGTCTACTTGAGGGTATCACTTCCTTGTTAGAGGGTGTTGTTCCCAATTTGAAAGCTTCCCTTGTTTGTCATGAGGGTATGAAGGCTGCCATTGCCTTATTTGAGGGTGTTTCTACTTGTTTAGGGCCACCACAAGTGTATACTGTTGTTTGAGAGGGATGCCACATGTGTGTACTATTTTTGGATTGTGTTGAGATGGATGCTACCTGTTTGGAATGTTTTTGGAGTTTGTTGAGAGGGCTGATACCTGCGTGGACTATTTTGATCCTTTTGTGGTTTCACTGAGGTTTTCTATGAGGCTTTAGTCTACTGATTTGAGGTAGTATTGAGTCTGTTTGTCTAGCATTGACTAGAAAAGAAGATTCTTGGACTTGAAGCATTTATTGGTTGCCTTAGTTGATGGTTTGGGACTGTTTTGAAAGGGCCATATCCTCTCTAAGTTATTGTACCTATTGCTATACCTTCTTAACCCTATTCTCCAGTACTTTACCTCTCTCCCTCTCAGTTATGTGCATACCCTCAAATAAGTGTCATGTTCCAGTTATTGACTTGCCTCTAAGAGGCAAGATTTGATATGAAGGTCAAATTTGAGTATAAGGAAGGTCCTCACCATCAGATAGGTTATTAGATCTATTTTGTTTTGTTAGTTAGATTTTATTTATTGTTGTCCTATTGTTTGTGATTTTATTTTAGTAGTATTGTTTTATTTTTTATGATTTTCATGAGTACTTTTACAATGTATTTCTGCAGCTGATATATTTTGTTTCAAACCCTAACTTTAACACAATGATCCTTAGTGAGTGTTAAAATTGAAAGAGAATAAAATTATATCTTGAAGTACAATTTTTTTTCTTAATTTTGTTAAAAATACCTAACTTTAACAGCAATGAGCGAAGTTTTTAGAGATCCATAGATTAAACCATAAATAAACCAATAGTAGGTGAGACAACAATCCATTAAAGCAGGAAAAATATGCAAGACAGCATGCCTTAAACTTCTAAACAAATAATGGAAAGAAAACTAGCCCAACCCCCTGAGCCTCATTAGAAATTGTGATGACATGCATCTTGTTCTCTAGTAGAGGGTCTTTATACTAGCCCTTGGGGGGTTTGGATTTGGACACCTAGTAGTGAGGTTTTCCAAAGTGTTGATACAATTACTTAGATCTTTGGTGGCATTTGAAATTAGGTTTATGCTTCCCTGTGGAAGCCAACAAGCCTCTGCTCACATCCACATCCACCACCTTGTCCGCAAAGTTAATATTTTGTGCGAAGACAGGACCATGTGCAATAGCCAACACCACTTGGAGGATCCTCAAACCAACTTGGGAGCCTGCTAGACTCCAACACATTTCGTGAACCTACCCAATAAATCTGCAACAACGCACAACTTGGGAGCTTACTTACCAACTCGACTTGGAATATTTCCTACTAACTCATCTTAGAAGCTCGCATGCCAAGAAAAACTTGGAAGCTCGCCTACCAACCTCTGCTTGGAAGCTCCACCTTACAACCTCGTCTTGTAAGCTCATCTTCAAACCTCAGTTTGGAAGCTCCATCTGCCAACTTGTCTTGGAATCTCGCCTGCCCAACTCATCTAGGGAGCTCTCTTTCCCAACTCATCTTGGGAGCTTACCCCTTCACCTTGACTTGGGAGCTCACTTGAACTTGACTTTGGAGATCCATGATCCTACGTGCTTCTGTTCCCCATAAATTCCCTCCCGTGGAGCGTCTCCCAAGGGTAGGTTTCTTCCCATAGGAGTCAGACCAAAACTTCTTCCAAGTGCTTCTTCCTTGATCACCTTGCTTGCCAAGTGACTTAGCCATAGTTATACATGTGCATTCTCCCACCAAGATTCAATAACTAAGGCAAGCCAACTTACCAATTCTCATGTGAACTTCACCACAGGGAAGCCCCTTACCACCAAAATGACTAAGTGAGGGTTGCGCCCCACACCATTCGAGATTCTAACCCATGTTGACTGCTAACCTGATGTCACGAGATCCTTTCTCCCTCCACATGACACTTATTTTCCGGAATATCTAATGGGTGTGGCCATACTTAGCCACTTCTTGGGAAGCAGGCCACCCATCTGCATGACTAAACCAAATCTATGTCCTCTCGACAAATGATGCGTCGCTCCATGAATATGCAATTGGTTACCACTCCAGCCGACGGGATTCCAACATGAGTAAGGGGGAACCCTAAGTTTTTGAAAAATTCTTAAGGTCGTTACATCCTCCACCACTCAACTTGTTTCCATCCCAACAACGTCTCCACGAACACTCAATTGTCCATGAAGCCAAAGTCGTTGCATATGTAGTTGAGTTTTCCACAGAAGCCTATCCACCCTCTAGTCGTCACATTAATCCAACCTACTGCTACTTTATTGTGTTGTTGTCTTGTCATGTCTCTATCCATGCTGACTCCCATGTGTTGAACTGGTTGGGTAGCTAATCCAATCGTCACACCCAAAAACATGAGAATGAACTAAATCCCCAAGAAATCCAACTACCTTCGCACTTCATTCCTCCATGCAACATTGTCAAACAATGGAAAATCGATCAACCTTACATCAAAACTGTCTAAGGCATGAATACTCAACCCCAATCCCAACCTCTCAAGGGTTGTGTCTCCCATACTTACTTTTTTTCTAGTACTTGATCTCCTTTCCACCACAACCGATCCTCTTCTCTTCACGTTTTCTGCATGTCTGCACACTCTTCTTGGCTAAGAAGGAAAGGTATCCTTTCTTGCCTCAAACAACCCAAAAGGACCACTGCCATTTCTTTCTTCTATAGCTCCCTTCGACTTGCTTCTCAATCCTGCAAGGTCTACTACATCCACTCTCATTTTCCATTCCCATACAAAGTAGAAGAGCGCACAATTGGATAATGTACTACATCTTACACTTCCACCGCATTGCCCCCATGCAATTGAGAGAATGGTTGTGTTGTGTGCTTGTTGCACCCCAAAATCCCAGAACTAACCCACAACGAAAATCACACATCAGAGTTCCATCAAATCACTGCTGCAATTCATCACCTCAACAAACCTCTCTATAGAGCATGATAGACTTGGTCCTACATGATCCGCTGCCCACTTAAAATGATCAGCAATCAGAGAATCCACAAGTCTTCCACAGACCTACTTGTCCACTACTTGGTTTCATCACAATCGACCAGCACTTGCACATCATCTCCCTATACAACCCAACCCGTGTCCCATACCAAAGGACAACATCTCCCAAGTCCACCGGATCGCACATCAATTGCCTCCTTTGTGAAGTGCCCTTTTCCGTGGCCACCTTCTCGACTACTGTTTATCATAGAATTAAGTCATGCAACCACAATCACTACTACTGCAATGAGCCTGCTGCTCTTTCCTCCCGGGTCTAGCACACATCTTATTGTCACAAGTATATCATCCAAACTTTTCTTAGTGGATGTTGCATCTTCCGCAACTTTCCATGGGCTCATCTGCAACACCTAAATCCTCTTGGTAGAACTTTCATCCCAATTCCTTCCACAACTCACTCAAACAACAACGAAGTGTCTTCTGGTGTGACTACCATCATCCACAAGTGTCTATCGAGCTTCGAGTGCACAACATTCATAGTGCACTCTTACCGAGCACATCTTCCGCAACCACTCGTGACTGTTCTACTCGAAGTCATCTGTGTGTTGGGAACCTCCTTCATGGGTACACTTCCATCGACACCTTTACCAAATTGTACAGAGTCTGCGTTGTTGGGTGCACTAACCATCCATTGGTATGCATTTTGTATTTCCCATTGTACCACGACTTGGGAGCCTGCTGCTCGACGTAATTGACTACATTGAAACACCTCAACACTTCATTTTGACTTCCAAACTTTGGATATGGGCACAATTCATCTGCAACATCTTCCTGCCACATGCTCCACTGCTTGGGCACCTTTTCTTATCGAACTGCAACACTACCACAACACCCTATGCCTTGTTGAGCGCACTGCTACTAAGTGCATACTATTTTCAACCAACTAGCATGCTTCCAAAGCATGCTGCTTCAACCTGTGAAATGTTGTGGTGAAAATCCTTGTTCTGCAACTACTGTTCTGATACCACTTATTTTGGCAAAAGCAACGGTGAAGAGCCTTTTCATAAGATAGTCTACTATGATACCACCCGTCATGGCCTCACTAAATTGACCCAATTTTTTTCCTTCCGATGGCCCATGTAACACTGCCCAGATCCTTCCCGAGGGTGAGACCAAATCAGAAGGTGTTCGATAGACTATGCCTAACCCGTGGAACTCCTAACACTTATCTTTTTAACCAAGTATATTCTTAGCTATTTTCACATTACATTCACATCCAACAATACATACAACTCTTAGCCAAATATAGTACAAGAGACAGGTTTATGTGGGAAACATCCCAAGACGAGCATGCCTAATACCGAATTATAAATATACAATAAGATTTGTTATAACAACGGAGGATACCGCATCTTGGCAACTCATCTGACAATGTTACCTCATCGAAAACCCTCAAGTTACAATTAAACCACTGTCTTGAATTCTCTCTGTCACATCCGCACGCTTGCCTGCTCGTAGCGTCCATGCCAAGTCTCTCGACAATCTACTGTCCATCGTAGATTCGTAGACTTGGCGAGTTCACCAACCCTGTTGATCTGTCGAGTCTGCTGATGCTTTCCTGCTCGCAGTATTTAACTTGCCTCTACGACATGCTACATACTCGTAGCCCACGTCCATCACCTTTCCTATTGAGTCCAACAACACTAAGGCATGAACCGAATCATCTTCCGCATATCCAACACTTCTCCCAGATGCTTATCACATGACTGAACGCCTCACTGGGTCTTCGAGATCATGCCACCATAGTATGTTGAATGTGTTTCTCTTTGGATTCTCCAAGATTCGATCACCCTTTCCCAAACTCGTGCGCATCTCTTCATCCACGCTTGTGTGCCAATCATGTATGCCTTCCTACGGAGCGTGGTTCCTTGTGGATGCCAACAAGCTTATGCTCGCATCCGCGTCCACCACCCTGTCCACAAGTATAGTATTTTGTACGAAGACGAAACCATCCACAATCGCCAACACCACTTGGAAGCTCCTCAAACCAACTTGGGAGCATGTTGGACTCCAACACATTTTGGGAGCCTGTCGCACCAAGTCTGCAACACTGCACGACTTGGGAGCTCGCCCACCAACTCGACTATAACTTACCAAATCTTTGTGGACGTATAAACCCTGGAGTAAACTTTCTATCCGACCATTTGCACTGATCGGATTATCTGGCTCGTGCTGGTCGTCCGATTGTTGCAAATGCTGGTGGCTCGCGCTGGTCGTCTAATTGTTACAAATGCTGGTCGTCTGATTGATGCAAATGGTCAGTTTACTCCATAAGCCCTACCTTCGAATCGTGCATTGTGCCAGGTGTTAAGAATATCATGTCATTTGTCCTTGCATTGAGCCAAGTGTCTCGATCTTGTTGTGAACAATGAAATCTAAGGTAGCCTCTCTCGCTGACATTCGAATTTAAGAAATTACAAAATTTATTATTATAGTAAATATATTTTTATATTGAAATTTTATTCACATTAGACTTTTTTTTCTATTTTATTATTTTCTATATGTAAATATTTATTATTTTTTCTTTATAATTAATATTAAAAATGTTTTTTATATTAAATTTTAATTTTGAAGAGGTGCCGATTAGTGGATAACAATTATATAAGTCTAAATCTTAAAATAAATATTGTACATGAAAACCAAAATCCCCTTAGATTAATTTTAAATTTTTATTTCTTTTTAATCTTTTCATGGGAGACATTTTATTCAAAAAATTGCCAAGTAGGTGCGAGTTAATTGGCGATATAGTTATGTAAGTTATATAATTAAATCTTAAAAATCAAAATCTATATATATAATTTTTTTTATATAATAATTTAAAAGTATAATATTATAAAATACAAAAATATATTAATAATAATAATATCATACTATATTATAATTTTCAGCATATGCATAGGGAATATAACTCTGCTGCTGATAGACTATCCAAAAGGGGCTGGAGGATAAANGGGATAGCATGGGAGATAGATTATTGTTGATGAGAGGACAATGGATGTAAAAACTGAAAATATGTATGGACAAGTCTCCTTTGATTTCTAATAGAAATAGCAAGAGACTGTTTTTTCCCTTTACGTGAAAAAAAATATATTATAATAATAATATATTTTAATGTCATTTATTATTATTATAATATATTTTTATAAATTTTTATCAATTTTTAAATAAATAAATTATAATTAAAAAATATAATACCTTATAACAAAACCATTTGAACAAATCTGAATCTAATTGACTATTATATACAATATAATATAATTATCTTATACATTCACAAAAAACATTAAGTTCCATTCCCACATACACTACTACTTAAATCACCCAAACATGGCCAAGCGTAGCCTAAGTATATCATCACTTATTTAAAGAAAACTTACATTTTTTCATTAGTCAAAGGATAACTATACCGATGGATAAGCCATGTGGTCCCAACTTACTTATTTTATTTGAATAAGTCTAAACATTTCACTATTTTCTCATTCTATAAAGTTTTTATTTTAAATTGAATTTTGTGTTATTCAAATTATGTTTTTAAATTTATAAATAAATTCAATGTAATATTAAAAACATTGTCAATTTTAGATTTTGCAAAATAAAAAATACTGAATTTTAGTAAAAAAAAATGCTCGTTCTACTTAAATCGTCTAACTTTTAGATGACTCCGATTTTGTTTCCACGTAGTCTAAAAATTCAATGATTTGAGCCAAAATTCTAAGGGCATAGTTCTAAGAAGGTCATGGTAGAGTTTCAGTGTAGAAATTTATCTTTGGGGTTTTGGCCCATTTTAGACTGACCCAAAAGCTCAAAAAATAGAGCAAAATTCCAGATCAATCAAAACTCTGCCTTCCTTGAATTACTGAATTTTAACAAGTGCAAATTGTTGAGTTTTTAAACACGCCTCTATCTAATGTTGACACTGTTAATGTACTATTTACTTAAGCCCATGACGTAAGCAACTCTAATAAAATTGGGTTGGGTTGGGTTGTTCATCATCCTCATCTATGTGAAGATTCAGTGATAATCAATCTTTCAGGCATTTCAAGGTATGCTGCTGCAATCCCCTTTTCTCTTTCAAATTTGGTGGTTTCTCCACTTCAAATATGTTTCAAACTTGGAAAAATTTGTTATTATTTGCTAAATCATGAATCTACTGTGACATATATGAAATAACCATTTAGCCTTTGAATTGTTGCTTGAACATATGCATTCAATTGGGTTTCCAGAATACTTGGTGAAGAGACCCATAGAACCCATGTAATCATTTTTTTAACAAGTGACTTTTTTATTTTTCATGTCTCTTATCCTCTGAAAACCTATGTTGCATTCCTATTTCTTGTTTTTACTAACATAGTCAGTTTACCATTTTTTTTAAGTAATAGCGAAAAAGATGATAAATTGATATCAACTCCAAACTTCTAACTTTTAACATATGGGCACAACATTAGTGCATTTCTAATCAGTTTCATGTGCATACATATATGATGCTAACGGTGGGTTCACGTTTCCTTATCCCCTGAAACTCTCTAGTCCCATTTCTTGTTTCATGTTTCTACAAACATAACCACTTTACCATTTTCTAGTAACTTAGTCACATCTATTTTTCTCTTTTTGAGGTACAAGCGAGGTGGAAGGATTGGCGAGGAACTAGAAGTTGCAGGGTTTCGAAGGTCGGCAGGCTTTGCCCGAGCTATTTCCTGCACCTCCTTTAGGGGGGAAGGGCCTCGGGATGAGTGAGCATATGGAGGGTGGACCAGAGGCCACCATTATGAGCTCGAAAATGTAAATCGAGAAAGGAAAAGGACAAGCGAGCATCCCTGATCCAAGAAAAGATGGGGAAGGAACAAGCGAGTCCAAGAAAGAGGCAACAATGAAAATGGAGACAAGGAGGTCAGGACAATGTGTCCCAAAATTGAAAATCATGCCAAAGCCTCAAATTAATTCAGAAAGGGCATGGGAAGACATACAATACATGAACGACCGTGCCCTCATAGGCAAATGTTTTGGGATCTGGCCCACAGAGAAGACTCTGGTGTGGTGGATTAACACCACGTGGAAACCACAAGGGAACTATGATCTTCAGTTGGGGGCTAAAGGATTCTTTACGATAATCTTTTTCAATGAAGAGGATAGAACCAATTTTTTTGAGAATGATCCCTGTTTCTATAACTCTGCGGGCCTATTCTTAAGGCCATGGACAGAACGATTTAACCTTGATAAAGAAAACCTCATGATTTCCCCAGTATGGATCAGAATGTATTCCCTGCCAACCAAGAATTGGAAAGAAGAAATACCGATGGATATTGGGAACACCCTGGGGAACTTTGTCAAAGTCTCAAAGAAAACTAGGTAGAGGGGATATACTTCATATGCCTGAATATGTATTTACCTTGACATCTCTAAGGATCTCCCAGATGGGATTGAGTTAACGTGGGATGATGAGGACTAGTTCCAATCTATAGACTATGAACAGATTCCGTTTAGATGTAGAAAATGCCATGAGCATTGACACTTATTTCGTGACTGCCCGCAAAATAAAAGACCGGGAGGAAAGAAAGAACAGGAAAATCAAGATGCCAAATGCTTTACCAAAATCCATACCAAGAAAAGACCAGCCAAAAATCCAACGAGACCTGAGATTAATAAAAGAGTGCAAACTCAAAACAGGTTTGAGATCCTCCAAGATGACAAGGAAAGTAATAAAGATGCCCAACAAAATGACCAAAATAAAGATCAACAGGATCTGGGTCCAAATCTGAGTAAGTAGGACCCGACCCAAGAAGTGCACCAGGAGATAATCAAGACCGTTACAATGGCAACATAAATAGAGAGTGAAGATATGGAGATAGGAGATCTAGATCTGGATGGGCTTGAAACTGCCTGTTTTGATAGGACTCCCGCTCAGATCCCCCCCAACAAGTTTATGTACTGGAAAAGGCGATAATCAAGGCAAAGAATATGAAGTTTCTGGGAATTATGTCCGAATCCCTTAAAGAGCCAAACGGAAAAAAAGAAAAGGAAAAAAGATAAACGATGGAGGCCTAGTAATGTGCAAAGAATCAAATCAGTAGGGACGAAACTGGTGGCATTGGGGCAGTATCCAAGTATAGATGCAACCTTCTCTCCTGCAACCCAACAAGTTTCCAATGCGGATTACATCTTGGAATATTAGAGGCTGCTGCAATGCTTTGAAAATCCGTCTTCTAAGAAGAAGGATTGAAAAGGAAAAAAATGGAATTATATTTCTACAAGAAACCAAATGCTCGAAATTTGAGCCTAGAATTATTGCTGGAAAAGTCTAGAGGGGGTGTGAAATGGTGGCGGTGGATGCTAATGGGGAGGCAAGAGGGATAGGAATCTTGTGGAACCCTTGGGAGGTGGCTCTCTCTGGCTTCATAGCAACACCGAGCTCTCTTTTAGTCGATTTCTACTTTTTAGGTACCAGAATCAGGGGGTTCTTAACTAATGTTTACTGTCCTCCTAGGGTAGAGCATAAATTGTCCTTCCTGGAATTGCTAACGACTCTCAAGAAGACTTTTGACGACAAGCCGTGGATCCTTGAGGAAGATTTCATCCTAATCAGGAATCTTGATGAGAAAAAAGGCGGGATATAGATTTTAAACCCTGTAAGTGTTTCCTTCAATGATATAATCGAAAACCTTGAGTTGGTAGATGTAAGAATGACTAATAGTATCTATACATGGAATTATAAACGAGTTGGAGATAGAGGGATAGCATGTCAACTTGACCATTTTTAAATCTCTGAATCCATCATGATGCCAAGAGGAGAGGTGAGAGCTATAGTCCTTCCATCAGCAGGCTCTGACCATTGGCCTATCGGCTTGGAATGGGAAAATGCGGGGGTGAACCCTTGCAGACCCTTTAGATTTGAGAAATTCTGGTTGCTTTAGGCGGGATTTCCTAAGAAACTTCGTGAATGGTGGGAGGAATTCCCACCCATAAGAGGAAATAGGATGTTTCAATTCCAACAGAAACTCAAGCTTCTGAAAAATAAAATCAAGAAATGGAATAAGGATTCCTTTGGAAATATTTTCCAAGCAAAAAAGGACATGGATAGTCAGATTCAGGAGAACCAGATACAAGGTATGAGTATAGGATTTTTGGAGGAATTGAGGATTCAAGAAAAGAGGTTGATTCAGGAATTCAGTTGTTGAGAACAAGAGGAGGAAGTCTACTGGAACTAGAAAGCCAGAGTTAAGTGGCTCAAAGAGGGAGAACGCAATACAAGCTTCTTCCACAAAGAAACCATCCAACATCGTCAAGTAAACTGATTGGAGAGATTGAAAACGGAGGAATAAGACATTGTGGAGACCCATGAGGATCTGGAAAACACTCTGAACTCCTTTTTTGCAAATATTTTGGAGGAACCGAAAGGGGACAGAGATGCCGCTAATAGGGAGGTGCTTCAGCACATACCAAAGGTTATCTCAGAAGAGCATAACCTCATGCTGGGTAAACCTATTGTGATGGAGGAGGTTGAGGCCGCTGTCAAGCAAATGGAAAAGGACAAATCCCTTGGCCCTGATGGGTTCACTTCGAACTTCTTCCATGCATGCTGGGATTGGCTAAAGGAATAAGTTTGGGATTTGGTGGAGGACTCCAGGAGGACTGGAAACATTTTGAGAGCTCTCAATTCCACTTTCCTTACGCTCATCCTGAAATAAAATAGCACAGAGGATCCAGGGAAACTCATACCAATCGCTCTATGCAACGTCATCTATAAAATAATCTCCAAGGTCATTGCTAATCAACTTTTCCCTTTGCTTCCTCTAATCATCTCCCCTGAACAAGTGGGGTTTGTTGAAGACAAGCAGATTTTGGATGGCATCATCCTAGTCCATGAAACTATGCATTCTCTAAAAACCGAGAAAATCCCAGGTATGCTCTTAAAACTGGACTTATCAAAAGCCTATGATAAGCTTAAATGGAAATTCTTGGCAGGAATTCTCAGGGATTTTGGATTTTCATAACAGTGGACGAAATGGGTTATGAATCTGGTGTCCTCTGCTTTCTTCTCAATCTTAGTAAACGAGTCTCCCTCGGATCCCCTCAATGCCTCCAGAGGAATTAGGCAGTAGGATCCCCTATCTCCCTTCCTGTTCATCATTGTTGCAGAAGGGCTAGGAAGATTGCTCAAAGGGAGACGGTCTGAGAATAAGATCTGTGGATTATCCCTTATTGTCGGAATGGAACCCCAAACCTATCAACAGTTCGTGGATGATACCATGCTCATGGGACCATCCTCAGTTCAGGAGGATTGTGGCATTAAAGAGAGTTTGAATATATTCCTGGAGGCGAGTGGCCTTGAAATCAATAAGGACAAATCCCAGGTCTATTTCTTCAACACTTCGAAAATCAATAAAAGGAATATCCTCAGAATTTTGGAGTTCTCTAAAGGTATAATTCCCTCTAAATATTTAGGGGCTCCTTTAGCTGAATCTACCATAAGACAAATTTCTTGGAAAGAGTTGTTAGATAAAATCAAATAGAAGCTCAGCCAATGTAGGTAAAATCCATTCTTCAAGCAATTCCTATCTATCTCTTCTCTGTGTTGGCCACCCCAAAATCAGTGATCAAACAAATTAAAAATATTCAACGGAATTTCCTATGGGGTGGATCGGAAGGGCACATGAAATGGCCACTGGTGGTCTGGCAAACCATATGCACTCCTAAGGAAGTAGGGGGCCTTGGACTTCGAGACCCACTAGACATCAACAAGCCAATGGGAGGTAAAATTTGGTGGATGTGGATTAATCATGAAGAGGAACCTTGGGCCAAACTATGGCACCTGAAATATGCTCCTCTCTGGCGTAAGCAAACCCTGATCCGTTTTGGAGAAAATTTCCAAGGGTCTTGCATCTAGAAGTCGGCTGAGAAAAATCAAAGTCTGATTCAGAAGCATAGCTTCTGGGAAGTTAGGGATGGCAAGACGATACTGTTTGTCAGTGACGCCTGGAATCAAGAGCATATGGTTTCCAATAGGGAGGATATGCCACTCCTAATATTCCATCTTCAGAACTAACCTTTGAAAAAGGTGGTGGATTTCTGGGATCACGATGCTCTGGACCAACTCTTTAGATCCTGGAAAGAGAAGGAATGGTGGCAAGCTCAAGCTCAGGGGGAGAATGTGGATGAATTTTATTTGGAGCTCTGTGCCAGAAAGATACCCAAAAACGATGGCCCAGACAAACTCAGATGGGGGTACTTCAACACAGGCAATTTCAATTCAAAAGAAGCAATTAAGCTATTGAAGGAATCCTTCAAACTGGAAAAAGAGGTTAAGTCAAGGAAAATATGGGGAGGAAGCTGGTGGCCAAAGGTGGCATCTTTTAGCTGGCTTCTTCTTGTGAGGCGCATTATGACATGGGATAACAAGATGTTGTCTGCACGAAATGAATAATGAATCGATCAACCACCTGCTAGATGAGTGCTCAGTTGTGGAAACCATTTGGGAAAGGGGAGCGGCAACTTAAAAAAAATACACAGACACAAAGGCAGTTCGGATGAAACTATTGCAGAATGGCCCAAGAATGTTTTCAAAAATAAGATTGTGAATAGGATGTGGGAACTTCTCCTGGGATTTTCTATCTGGGAAATATGGAAAGCTCAGAATTCACGAATTTTTGAAAACAAACCGATACGGGTAGAGGAAATCTGGGCCTTAATAGAAGCTCATTTTAAAGAAACAATAACCTTAATTCAATGGTCCTAAGAAGACTTCACAACTGAGGAAAACGAAAGACTTATCCTTTATGAATTAGGGATATACGAGTTACCTGTTATCAATGATCATCCTAGATCGTCACCAAGCCTCACGAGCAGTGTGAATTTCTCGCAAATACCGCTTGAAGGCTATTTCAAGCTCAACTTTAACGCAGCCACCAAAGGGAATCTGGGCCCGACAGGGTTCGGTGGTGCAATCAGGAAATCTGACGGAACCATCCTCAACATCTTCTAGGGATCCATCGGTACCAGTACAAATAATTTGGAAAATCTTGAGGGCCTAATCAAAGGATTATCATGGGCCTTGCAACAGTAGAAGACCCCTCTGATTGTGGAAGGAGACTCTCAGGTGATTATTAATATTGCTCGAAGGCTTCAAAACGGTGCAACCACTTCCCAGGTCTTGAAAAATTGGAGGTGGGAAGGTCGATTATTAGAGCGCAAAGGAATGATAATAGGATCTTCTGCCATCCAAGTCTCTCACGTCAGAAGATCGGGAAACAAAGTGGCAGACGTTTTGGCCAACGAAGGGGTGGAAAAATCTACATCCTTCCATGCAGAAGGGCTCTATGACAACCAGAAAAGCCAAATATGGGGACTATGTGGAAAGTTGGCGAAGGAGGATATGGGAGGTAAGAGGGAATATGATGATCGTTAGATTCAGCACAGCACAAAGCCGATGGAGGACAATGTTTGATCGACTTAGCACAAAATCATCCACCCATATTGTCCCTCCTTAGGAATGGACCCCACGTCACGATAAGGAATGATGACGCTTCTTTCCATTTACTCGTGGCAGGTACGAAAGGCCAAGATATGACTTCCTCAACACTTGGGTATGATGAGTATTCAATAAGGATGCGTGGCAAGGGTATGGTGCAAATGGTCACGATAGAAGGCATGATTTCTCGATATGGAATTAACTATGGGAGGACAAAATCCATTAATAAAGAGGCTCATCGTGACAATTGATCTGTGAGTGCTGGTGAGTGGGGTTTGCCCCTTCGAGTACACTAGGAGGATTTTTCTGAATGAAAGGGAAAGGATGGGGAATTACAAAGATCTCCATACCAGAGGGCCATTAATGGAAGATGGGGAAGATGATATTTCCCACATGATGAAGGATCTGACATAGGGCAAAGGATGGTGGCTCTGTAAGGCCGCCATGGAAAAGGGTGTGGAAACGAATCATCAACCAGAATGGCTGACATTGGGAGTATTCACCCTCAAGAATGGAATGACTATAAAACTACCTGGGTGGGATATAGAAGCAGCCATCTCTAATTTAATTTTATGGTTAGAACGTGGTCGACCCCCAGTGTTGGAGTAGGGTCCCGCAGCTACAGGAAAAGCTGCCAGTTTGGCGAATAGACATTTTTGGCGAAGATATAAGAGATAAGGTAAAGCCATGATGTCGTAGCGTGTTTCCCGCTGCAGATCACCGCCGGAAACCATGACCGCCGAGACAAAGAAGTCAAAGAAGATGACAGTACCTGAGCGACCGAGAAGAGAGAGCTCACCCACTGCATTGAAGGCAGCGGCCGAGAAGAGAGAGCTCACCCACTGCACTTAAGGCAGCGATGAAGACAGGAGGGCTCAGCTACCCTCATAAAGGAAAAGGAGCAGCGAGGCCGAGGTATTGAAGATGAAGGACAGAAAAGGAAGCGGCGCCCGTACCCATGGTCAGCGCCGGGAAGCATGGAAGACTGCAAAGAGCAGTGGTGTGATGGAAAGCGGCTACTCCAAGTACAGATACGTCGACTATCACTAATTAGGGTTTTTGGGGTTACTGTTGGGACAAGCCCACAGTGTTGTAATGGTGAGACCTTTGGGCCACCTATAAAGGGATGTATTTTGTATTGTAAAAGGTTAGCTAATTAAATATTTAGCTAGGCAGACACTCTGTTAGTAGCTAGTTAGCATTTTGAGCCATTGAGCCATGCAGTTAGTTAGCTCATAGTCATTTGTATTATAGAAGAGTCGAGTACTGGTTCTGTTGTTAGTCGGTAGTTATCTTACTGTAACCAGTAGCTGGCTCATTGAGTATGTATATAACAATCCACAGGGATTGACAGAGAGAGGGAGAGGGAAAGAGTATATTGTAAGAGAAGCAATATAGAGAAGAGAAGAGATCTAAGAGAGAAGGGCTCCAGGCTGTGTGCAGATTTACCCAGAAGATCTCTAGCTGCACATCAGGTTGCAGCAGAACTGTGTACCCTCCCAAGTTATAATAAACATAGTTCTGTGGACGTAGCTTCTACCCTGGAAGTGAACCACGTAAAATCAGAGTGTTATGTGATTGATTCATGTGATTGTGTTTACTTACCGCTATCTGTCACTCATTACATGAACTTTGCTTACACTTAAATGTATGTATGTTGTTGTTCAGTTACCACATCATAGAAGGTTAAAGGCAAGTAAAGCTATTAAGTATTATGTATAAGAGTCTATCTGTGTTTCACTCACCACGGTTAACAGTCGCGGTGTTAAACAACCTTGTAGGTTGAGTCTCGTAAGTTGAG
Organism: Pseudotsuga menziesii; assembly: GCA_001517045.1. NCBI lineage: Eukaryota > Viridiplantae > Streptophyta > Pinopsida > Pinales > Pinaceae > Pseudotsuga > Pseudotsuga menziesii. The sequence continues at coordinate 228,676 of LPNX010906694.1, read as the reverse complement.
CACAAGTAACGTTAAGTATGCTAAGCCGTAAGCAGTAAGATATCGCAAAGAGGTGATATCGCACCGTCAGAGGAGCTGCGGTGCGTGATATCGCAGGGTAAGGGTCGAGCGCAGGAGAGAGTTGCGCATCGTCTGGGGTGCGGCGATGCGATAAGGGTCAGGATCATCGCAGAGTCAACAAAGGAAGAAGTAACTGTGACTCGCAGAGAGAGAGATCCCGTTGGCTAAGAAGAGTCGCGAGACACCTAGGATGCTACAGAACCTGGCTAAGGACACTTGAGTCTTTGGCCAACCCATTAGAATCACTTCAGGTGAGACTTCAGGCCGCTCCACGGTCTGTTACCGAAAGGGCTAGTGAGCTAGGGGTGTTGTTGGTACATTACAGTAAACCCGGGTCTGCCCATAGTAACCAACAAATGGTTCCGTTGCCGGTTTTGAAAAAACTGAGCACTGATGTTCTGTTGGCATCCTACGAAAGAAGAACTTAACCAGTGGGTTGAGTCAAATGAAAAAGAATTTGCTAATAAAGAAAACAAGAGTCCTACGTTGAGTACATAGGACTGGTTACAAAAACATATCTTCACAGACCTGCATACGATATTCTTTGCAACTTATGGGAATGAGTTGTACGACTGGTTATCAAAGTTGACTGATCAGAATATATTCAAGAAGAAAAGAAGCATTGTCTGGACACCGGAGCTGATTCAGACCGTAAAGAGTCTTGATAATCCCATTACGAGGACAGTAGACTTCTGGCTTGCAAGTGTGCTAGAAGGCTTCATCACCGAGTTTGCAGTTGACCAAAGAAAAAGTTTCAGCGAGGCCAAGCGGTAATTATTCAAAGGATATCGCAGTAAGTACCTAAAATATTTAAACTTGTCCATTAAGATGTTATTACATGAAAAAGGAGTAATGGATATAGTCTCAGACCAATAAGTTCAACAAGTGTAATGTCACAAGAGTTTGTGAGTGATTTTGACGAACTTGGACGTACACGTAGTGGTAAGAAGTATAAAGTAGATTTCAGATCTCCTGTCTTTGAAAAAAACCCAGAATATACTAGCGAATAGAGTCACAGTAATACAGAAAGAACAGTAGGGGGTATACCTTACCACCCTTACACCCCACAGAAATAGACCGGGACTCAGAACAATCCCACAGGAACTACATCTAGTAGTTCCCACACAGTACCTACCATCGCTACATCACCTATATCTACACCGCCGAGTGGTAGTAACACAGCGAATCAACATCCACCATGTAGAAATAGAATGGGGGATGATATGAAGCTACCTACCTTTAAGGGTACAGGGGCAGAAGACTCAGAGCAGCACTGGTTCTTGTGTGAAGCAGTATGGACTATTAAAGGGATCTAAGATGATAATATTAAACTTGTACAGTTGGTTACTACACTTAGGGAACGAGCCTTAACATGGTATATGAAGTATACCTCAGCACTGCCCAGAACACTTGTACAGGTCAGGACTGTCATGATCAAAGAGTTTAAGAAACCTAAGTCGGAGTCACAGTGCATTACAGAACTCAAAGACATTAAACAGCTACCTTCAGAGTCAGTATGGGACTTTGACCAGAAATTCAAAGCCCTTATAGTCCAAGTAAGCTTTGAGTTTGTGCCAGAGCAGCATACAGAATGGTTTATCGCAGCGCTGCTCCCTCACATCAGACTGCCATTAATGCAGCAGAAACTCCAGACGCAGGACGAAGCATTGGAGATGGCAATGAAACTAGAGGCTTCACCTCTAGCCGAGGCTAGTACAGGCATGGCAACTTTACAAAACCAGTTAGTTAATCTCACGTTACAGTTGCATGAGATTAAGAAAGGGAAAGAGGTTGCACAAGAAATATGGTGCATAAAGTGTAAAGCACAAGGCCATACTAAAGACAACTGTCCAGTTTTTGTAGAATATCTAGTGAGGGGGGCTCCTAACCCCTTACCGCAGACCCACGGCCCGTGGTGTGAACTTTGCAGAACAAGAGGACATCCACCTCAGCAATGCCCTCTACTTCAGAAGTATGTATAGACCCCTAAGAACTTATACTGTAACTTCTGCAAGTCCGTAGGCCATGATGAACACAATTGCCGAGCCTATGATCTCATGGTCGGGAGCAAGCACGACTTGTATAGAGTCCATTCAGAGACACCGGTCCAGCAGCAGGACCACAGCATGAATCGGCTCATGGAGGCCATGCAGGAGGATTCAGAGGACGAGGCCGTGGAGGAGGCTTTGGCCATGGAGAAGGCTTTGGCTGTGGTCGTGGACCGATCACTTGTTACAACTGTGGAGTTGTAGGACATTATGGTAGGGACTGTCAGAACCCTATGACGATGTGTAATTATTGCAAGTCCTATGACCACACCATAGAATAATGTCCTGTCTTGATAGCCAAGATCAGAGAGCCTAAGCTAGTAGTAAACCAAAACATCCAGCTTATTGCTGCTGAGCAAAAAGTGCCAGAACCAAGCGTCAACATTGTGACTTGCAGGGGTGCTTCCACCTGTGGGACATCGCAGGATACTGAAAAGAACACAGGTCCGGAGTGGGTGCGCAAAGCTACTAATAAATCAACACCACTTGACCCATAGAAGAATAAACAGACATTTCAGGAAGCTAAGACTTTCTTTGATGACCCTACACAATCAAGATTGTAGGTACTGTCGTCTAGGGGCGTACCGTAGAAAACACCTTGTGGCGTTAGCCCTGTACAGATATCGCAGGCTACCACATCGGGAAGATGCGATGAGGACGAGTCGACAGGAAGTGTACAATCCTTCCTGCGGAGTTGTTTAAAACTCGTGAGAAATAAGCAAGCTATCGGAGAACTTCAGCGCATCATAGATCCGTGTCAACCATCTTCTTCCGTGAGCAGTGCGCAACGTGCTCTTCATAATATTATGGGACATACAAGAACAGGGAGAGAGATGAGGCTCACAGCACAGGTTGGAGAATTTGAAATGGATGAGGTGATCCTAGATCTAGGATCAGAGGTAAATGTTTTGACTAAGAAGACATGGGAACAGATGGGTAGCCTTAAATTAGTCAGATCGCCTATCCATCTGAGATTAGCTAATCAGCAGAGGGTATCGCCACTGGGTCGATTACCGCAAGTGCCAGTTGACATTGACGGAGTTCGCAGCTTTGCAGACTTCGAAGTTATAGAAATCATTGGTGATAGTAGACCATATCCATCATTACTAGGCATTGATTAGGCGACCGATAACATGGCTGTTATCGACCTAATGAGAAGACAAATGACCTTTGAGGATGCACAGATCCGGGTCATCGCACCGTTGGATCCTCTTCAGGGTCCTAGATACATTGAACCTATCCGAGCAGAGGAAGAGGCACATAACATGGAGAGTATCTATCAGATGACTACGAACCAGAGTGACTACATCAATCCAACCGCAGAAGGGAACATTAGTTGGCGATGCGACAACTCATGCGCATCGGATTCGGATGTTGGTCTAGAAAACTGGCAGAACAGACTTTACGAAGTCTCAGCGCGTAGATGTGCGTTTATGACTAAGTCACTGCGATGGATTGGCACAGAGACTAATGAGATTCCATCATTTCATGGTCTAACAGATATCCAGGACTTTCTCCAGCAGTTTGAACAACAAATTCCTCACGAGCAGAGGATCGCAGCTATGGACCTTGCAGTACGAGCCACACCTGCAAGATGGTGGTATGCACATAAAGAGAATATCGCATCATGGGATGATCTTAAGAGATTGATGGCGATCAGATTCTCTACTAACAGGGAGTATGTCCAGCAGAAATACACAAGAGAAAGTGACCCCAGGTCACATATTCAGACTTGTGAGCAGAATTGGTCGGACATTCCCGAGGATGAGTGGGTTCACCGATTCATTCACACTTTAGACACAGTTCTAAGGAACTGGTACACAGAGACTGAATTGTGCAAGGGAACGACTACATGGCCACTTATGATAGATAGCTTTCTACTCACGTTCGCTTTTGAATCTGAGTATCTAACTTCTGATCAGGCCCTGGACGTAATAAAGATTGAGATATTTGAGGACTGTACCCTATCAGTACATACTCAACCTGAGTGGGCCATCCAGTTAGAAGATGCGCTCGAGTGTTATAACTTCAAAGCAGAACCAGAGGATGAGGATGAGGATCCTCATAGCATCAACATTCTGAAGTCAGAGGAGACTTGCGATGTTGATGGACCAAAGCTACAGATTCTAGCAATCACAGAGCCCATCAAGATTAAAAAGATCAATATTGGCACAGACACAGAACCAAAGTTTGCCTCTATTGGAGACTATTGGGATGATGAAACAGTGGGACAGATTGCAGACTTGCTACATGACTATCAGGACATATTCCCCACCAAGTTCACGGAAATGAAGGGAATAGTAGGTGATCTGGGAGTAATGAGGAAACCATTGAAAGAGGATGCTAGGCCAGTCAAGCAGCGTCCATACAGATTAACTCCGTGCTATAAAGAAAAAGTTAAGTATGAGATCGATAAGATGCTAGCAGCAGGCATCATTGAGCCCGTAGAAGAGAGCGAATGGGTTAGTCCCATGGTCATACAAGAAAAGAAAACCAAAGGAGACATCAGGATCTGTGTCGACTTGCGTAAACTCAATGATGCATCGCTTCATGATCCATTTCCGACACCTTTCACTGATGAAGTGTTAGACAATGTGGGAGGACAGGAGGTCTACTCCTTCACTGATGGCTTTTCAGGCTATCACCAGATCAGAATCCACCCAGAAGATCGACATAAGGCCACTTTTGCAACAGAATGGGGCTCATTCCAGTATATGATATAGCAAGTTACAGAAGGAGGTGCCGTTCAGCTCATCAAACTGAATGGGGAGCTTCTTCCCACATTGATTAATGGTAGCAGACTCAAGCTCTATAGTGATAGCCACTCCACCTCTCAGCCCTAGCTCAGACAGTTTTTGGAAGTGCAGATGTCCAGTGTAGTTGAAACGAGGCATCGCACCGGTAAGTAGTCTACACCCCCCCCAAAAAAAAGAAGTTAAGTATGAGGAACGTTTGCGCAAGCCATAGGATGCTTGCAGAGTTTTATATGTTGTAGCGCTTCACGCCAGCGCAACGGTACCGAACGATGCGGTGTGGCATAGCATCGTTGCGATGATTTCCCATGCCATGTAGCCAGTTTGAAAAGAGACAGAGGGCCAGTCATGTCTCCTTCTGACAAGCAGTTAATGAAGAAATGACCGATATATGTTACCGTAGATTTGGAAACAACATAATAAATTTTCCAGATTTAGTAAATCTTCTACGAGACCGACAACTTGCACACACGTTTCGAGGGAAATTTGATCGGATTTCAGCACTTAATGAGGTTCGGGATGACGGTTGTTATCTCGTCCATGCAATTAATACCACCAACGGGTTCAGCCTAGATGACCGTTACGTCCGTGATTATCGCCTTCAGCATAAAAGCAAAAATCATTCATACAGGAGGGTTACTTTTGCAAAGATCCGAGAGCTACAGAGTAGTTTGTTGAGTTTTCCTTGTGCAGAGCTAATTCCGTTACAGAGTGCTGTGATTCCCCAATTTCGCAGCCATTGCCAGTCCAGAGTACTGTACCGGGTGGGTTCTGTTCGAGACGGAGCCTTTAGAAGACATTGTGTAGCGCTTCGAGCATGGAGGCCTCATGGCTGCTATGACGACGCTGCCCAAGGAAGTAGGAACATCACAGGCCAGACAGCCGCCAAGGATGAGGAGTCAAGCTCAAAATGTAGAAGATGTCATCAAAGTCTTTGCTTCCGAGAAGCAGAAAGACGAGCAGATCACTGAAGATACAAAAACAGAGCATAAGACTGATGAGAAGAAACCTACAGGCAGGAAGAAAGTAAAAATGAGATCTAAGAGAGAAGGGCTCCTGGCTGTGCACATGGAGTTTCCCAGAAGATCTCACGGAAAGAAGAAAGGACCAAGAAACAGGCATTTGAGACACAGAAAAACAAAAGAAAAAGGCCCAAGGAACGAAGCAGAAATTCAACATACAGACAAATGCTTGTTCTCGGAATGGAATTCAGGGCCTGTATAGTTTTCGTAGGGATGAATCCAGACTGAATGAAATGTTTGAGAAGGATGGAAGATACAGATTTCTATTTCCTTTGTGATAAAATTTCTGACCCAGATAAAGAGGAAAGGATATCTGTGGAAGACTTCTCAAAACCTGAAGATCCTTAAAGGTCTCGCAAGTGACGAGAGCGAGAGCATGACAATAAGGGAAGGAAAGATAAGAGAGACCTACGAACTAAGTTTACAGAAGACGATGTCAAAGATGAGAAAACAAGCATAAATGAAATTGATGCAACAGAAGACTCCAGTATTAGTCAAGCTATGCTTGAAACGGCACAAGAGTGTGTTGCAGCTATGGATAAAGAAGTCGCAAGACTCCAGAAGAAATTTAAAAGGACTTCGCAGGAAGCCAAGGAGAAACTACAGCAGGAGAAGCCCGCTAGTAGTGGCTCAGGGACGAGCCACAAGTAAGTGTTAGGGGACTGTTGGAGTAGGGTCCCGCAGCTACAGGAAAAGCTGCTAGTTTGGCGGATAGATAGTTTTGGCGAAGATATAAGAGATAAGGTAAAGCCACGACGCCGTAGCGTGTTTCTCGCTGTAGATCAGCACCGGAAACCATGACCATCGGGACAGAGAAGTCAAAGAAGACGACAGTACCTGAGCGGCCGAGAACAGAGAGCTCACCCTCTGCATTGAAGGAAGCGTCCGAGAAGAGAGAGCTCACCCACTGCACTTAAGGCAGCGACGAATATAGGAGGGCTCAGCTACCCTCATAAAGGAAAAGGAGCAGCGATGCCGAGGTATTGAAGACGAAGGACAGAAAAGGAAGCGGCGCCGGTACGCATGGTCAGCGCCGAGAAGCATGGAAGACTGTAGAGAGCAGTGGTGTGACGGAAAGCGGCTACTCCAAGTACATATACGTCGACTGTCACTAATTAGGGTTTTTGGGGTTATTGTTGGGACAGGACCACAGTGTTGTAATGGTGAGACCTTCGGGATGCCTATAAAGGGATGTATTTTGTATTGTAAAAGGTTAGCTAATTAGATATTCAGCTAGGTAGACACTCTGTTAGTAGCTAGTTAGCATTTTGAGCCATTGAGCCATGCAGTTAGTTAGCCCATAGTCATTTGTATTGTAGAAGAGTCGAGCACTGGTTCTGTTGTTAGTCGGTAGTTATCTTACTGTAACCAGTAGCTGGCTCATTGAGTATGTATGTAACAATCCATAGGGATTGACAGAGAGAGGGAGAGGGAAAGAGTATATTGTAAGAGAAGCAATATAGAGAAGAGAAGAGATCTAAGAGAGAAGGGCTCCAGGCTGTGTGCAGAGTTACCCAGAATATCTCTAGCTGCACATCAGGTTGCAGCAGAACTGTGTACCCTCCCAAGTTATAATAAACACAGTTCTGTGGACGTAGCTTCTACCCTGGAAGTGAACCACGTAAAATCAGAGTGTTATGTGATTGATTCATGTGATTGTGTTTACTTACTGCTATCTGTCACTCATTACATGAACTTTGCTTACAGTTAAATGTATGTATGTTGTTGTTCAGTTACCGCATCATAGAAGGTTAAAGGCAAGTAAAGCTATTATTATTCTGTATAAGAGTCTATCTGTGTTTCACTCAACAGGGTTAACAGTCGCAGTGTTAAACAACCTTGTAGGTTGAGTCCCGTAAGTTGAGCACAAGTAACGTTAAGTATGCTAAGCCGTAAGCAGTAAGATATCGCAGAGAGGTGATATCGCACCGTCAGAGGAGCTGCGGTGTGCGATACCGCAGGGTAAGAGTCAAGTGCAAGAGAGAGTTGCGCGTCGTCTGGGGTGCGGCGATGCGATAAGGGTCAGGATCATCGCAGAGTCAACAGAGGAAGAAGTAACTATGACTCGCAGAGAGAGAGATCTTGCTGGATAAGAAGAGTCGCGAGACACCTAGGAAGCTACAGAACCTGGCTAAGGACACTTGAGTCTTTGGCCAACCCATTAGAATCACTTCGGGTGAGACTTCAGGCCGCTCTATGGTCTGTTGCCGAAAGGGCCAGTGAGCTAGGGGTGTTGTTGGTACATTACAGTAAAGCTGGGTCTGTCCATAGTAACCAACACCCAGCAAGAAATTTCTTAGTGCGATTATGGCTCAGTAGTGGAGAGCGTGAAGACACCATGGTGGTAGAGTTAGAATGGAGGGGATAAGTATGGCGACACCCAGTTTGTCTACTGAACACCCTCTTATGGAAGGGGCCCAATTCCATTAGCTTTCAACTGGGAAGAGCAATATATGGCAGAGACCCCTATGGATGTCAAAGCTCATATAGTAGTTAAGGAACTGGAACTGCTTCCTGAATATGAAACACACCAAGGGCCACCTTTGGTGATTAACCCCTTTTGGACTGTGAGGATATTGTTGGCCCAAGAAATTAAGGCCAAGGAATAGATGGCACACGGCATAAAGGAATCTTTCGCCCTTATTAGGAGGGGGCAGCAAGAGAGCACGGTGAGATTTTGTTTGCTAGACCAGATTGCTACCGACTTTCTGGGCTACCCCAGGGAACCTGCAACTATTGCAAAGATGGCTGCCTCTATTAACCCTCCTCTTTAGTAGGGGTTGATGGTCGCTCTGTCTTTTTGTTGTTCTTATTGTCTGGGTTTCGCCTGAAGGTCGATGGGTTGTTTTGGGTTATGTTGTTATTCATATATGTCGGGTATGGTTATATATATTATCTTTTGTCTGGATGTAATTGGGAATGGGAAGGCTATAGGGATATGTATTGAGAATTTTCTGTATAAAAGGGGAAGCAAAGGGATTAGGGACAAGGGACTGGGGAAAGTACATGGTTGATTTTGGATGGTATAGGGCTTGAATACTGGGTCATCTGCACAGGGGAAGGTTTGGGGTTGGGAATCCGGGGAGAATACAGACTTAACCCTGTTGAAAACAACCTGGTCTGGCTTGGACCTTTTAGCTAACCAGGTCTGACTGTAATATCATTTTTGTATTATACGTAATAGAATGAGTTCCTGCTTAATGATAAAAAAACATAGTCACATCTAAACAAACTGATAAGAAGAAATAATATCCTTGAAATGTGTGCATCGAAAAAATGGAAGGATTAGCAACTGACTTATTGACTGCATCAAATGCAAAGCATGTATAACATGAATAGTATACAATTCTTCATGGAACCTAAAACCTAACCAATTTATGAAACTCTCTCATAAGAGATTTTCATTGCTCAAAAATGCAAATTAGAGGTGAAAACTATGCTCCAGAAATCTTATTATATTTCACCCCCTTAGATCCTGGTTATATAGAAAATAATTTTATATGTTCATTACACCGAAAATGTGCATTCTATAGCCAATCAGGGGAGAGATGTGTAACTTCTTCCGTCCTCATCCTAGAGTTGACACGTGTCCTTTATAAAAAAATAAAAAAATGTTATTAAAAATAACATGTCGACTTAAATTAAATTTAAATTATTTAGAATTGCATAAATTTAAAACAACATAAAATCAACTAAAGTCATAAACATTGGATTACACATTTCCTCAACATTTCCACTCTAAAAAATGGTTTGCACCTTGAGAGATTTGATCCCTCTCAGTGCTTGGTAAATCCCCTTTTAGATGGATCTATGCTAGTTGCGCCAAGAAGCACTCTACTGCCCAGTATGAGGGAGATCTTGTAACGTTATGTGGAAGATCTTGTAACGTTTGTCGATATTATGTTGTAACGTTTGTTACTAACAAAATAACTAGCATAGATCCAAATCCTGCGCTCGGCTCTATCAAGCGCCGAGAGGGATCAAATCTCTCCAGGTGCAAACATCTTCTTAAGTATTGCACTCAAGAAGCTATTGATTTGATTCAAACCAAAAGACTCATCATTTTATTTAAGTGGACATATAATATTTTTATTATTAATATTTAATATTATTTATGGCTTACATATAATATTTTTTATTATTTTTTATTTTGTTAGGAAAAAACATTACAACATCTCCCCCATACATGATTTTAAAACCATGTCCAAGGCCCTCCTAAAACCATGGGTTGTTTAGGAGGCCTTGCACATGGTCTTAAAACCATTTGCAAGGCCCTCCTAAACCATGTACAATAAAACCAAACCATGGGTTGTTTAGGAGGCATTGCACATGGTTTTAAAACCATGTGCAAGGCCAACATTTTTTTACGGATAATTCAATTTTTTATTTTTTATTATTTTGTTATATTGTGTTTTTTTTTCTGACGGACATTTGTGGCCGACATTTATTTTGGCGGATAATTAAAATTTTTATTTTTATTATTTTGTTAATAACAAATGCTACAACATAATATCAACAAACATTACAAGATCTATCACATAACGTTACAAGATCTCCCTCATTATGGGTTGTAGAGCACCTCTCAACGCAATAAAAAATAAAATTTTAATTATTCGCCAAAATAAACGTTTGCCACAAAACAAACTAATATGGGGGAGATGTGATAATGTTCCTACCTAACAAAACAATAAAAAATTAAAAATTTAATTATCCGCCAAAATAAATGTCGGTAATAAACAACCTAATATGGGGGAGATGTTGTAATGTTCCTACCTAACAAAACAATAAAAAATAAAAAAAAATGAATTATCCGCTAAAAATAATGCCAGTCATAAAAACAACACAATATGGGGAAGATGTTGTAATGTTCCTACCTAACAAAATAATAACCCATGGTTTTATTTTACATGGTTAGGAGGGCCTTGCAAATGGTTTTAAGACCATGTGCAAGGCCTCCTTAACAACCCATGGTTTTAGGAGGGCCTTGCACATGGTTTTAAAACCATGTATGGGGGAGATGTTGTAATGTTCGTTCCTAACAAAATAAAAAATATTATATGTCAGTGATAAATAATATTAAATATTAATAATAAAATATTATATGTTGACCATAAATAATATTAAATATTATATGTCGACCTTAAATGAAAAGATGTGTCTTTTGATTTGAATAAAATCAATAGCTCATTGAGTGAAATACTTAATAAAAGGTTTGCACCTCGAGAGATTTGATCCCTCTCGACGCTTGATAGATCCTAGGATTTGGATCTATGGTGGTTCATAACACAACCATCTAATATCCATAACAATTAAAGTGAATAGATACATTCAAATTTCATTTATAACAAGGAAATGAAAGAATGCTTTGTTCCATTACCATTTCCAATGCGAAACAAGGAATGTGTTTGTGCAACAATGCCAATGCTAAGCAATAAATCTAATGCATATATTGTCAAATAATGTATCCAAATCAACCAGTAGGTAGGGGTTGTGCAAGTAGGGGCATAAGTGCTAGGCAAAGTACCAGGGTCTAGTATGCACCTCCCAGAACCATTACATACCTTTGGGGAGGACCTGGCTAGAGGTTGGGAGAATCCTACTACAATGATGCATGATTGGTAGAAGTTGCTGGCGGGTACACTAGTTAATGTAACAAGTGTTGTAGAAAATGGCATGAAGTCATGAAGGTTGAAAAGTCAGTTGGCAAAGATGACAAGGATAAAACAGTGATACAAAATTCCAGTGAGTTTTATGACTCTGAAGCAATGGTGATATTTGATTTGCTAAATTCTTTTATTTAATATATAAAAATTCAAAATAGATTTACATCTATTGTTGATTAGTAGTATTTGCAATTTAGCATACATATGAGTGAATACTCTAGCATGGGTGGTTGAGAGAGACTAGTGCACCAACTTGACAAGGTATCACAAAATAGACTTTTATTGCAACTTAGTTTTCAAGAGAAAAAATTCCGAGTCAACAATGTATATGTATAGTCACGAAGAAATATGAATGTCGTTAACAACCCACATGGCGATCATGAATGTGTGGAAGCTCCCAGTGAAAGAAACACACAAGAAAAAGTTCCCAAGTTCCTGATTTCAGAGGATAAAACTTCCCAATAAGTTCCCAACCATCCAGAATGGTTCCCTCTAGATTCGGAAAGTTTCCTACAAGTTTCCAAGTTCCCTGGAATGTTGGAACTTCATGAATGAGTTTCCTAAAAGCTGGGAATAGTTCATGTGCTACATAGCTATTTCTGAAGACAAAGTTTATACCAGCCTAGGTCCAACTACTGATTTATCAAGCACTGACATAGATCAAATCTCTTGAGATGTAACTTTTTTATCATATAAGATGGATCTAGGTATAGATGTAGATGGGAAGAGTATGTAATTTCATAGTTATAGTATTTCAATTTTTGTGTAAATATGGACTTCTCCTTTTGTCTCTATTTAATAGTTTTTATATTAGGTGTGCATATCAAATGTATTTATAGTCTTTCTCCAACTACTTGGATTTCATGGTATCGTTGTTTGAGATTATGGTAGTCTTTCTCCAGCTTCTTGGCTTTCTACCGTGCCCAAAATTTCTGATACCAGACAACAACTTGTCTAGGTTCGAGGCCAAACTGATCAACCAACTTCATCTTTCTTTCAAGGCCAAGCTTGCTCTCCATCTGGAAGCTCGTCTCCAATGACTTCACCTGCTTGACACTAAGGCCCTTGATCTTTTTCTCTTTCTCATGGCAGCGAGAGGTTGCTGGAATTTGTGAATTCTCAGTTCTTGGAATTTTTGGGCAATTGACAAACTAGAAATTCATTGATAGCTTACTAATTAGGCGAATGACCTAATATTGGGTGTATGCAGTACGAGAAACACCATTGCTTTGCTGGAAAACTACTTCAACAATTGAAACGTTCCTCTCATACTTTATGACTACATTAACCTCATAGTTTCATCATGTTAATAAAATTATAACTCTTAACAAAATATAACAAAATGTGCCTGCAACTACTTCAACAATTGAAAAATTAACTTGTTGATGTGAAGTCAAAGAAAATAGATTACTCGTCGTCATTAAAAATCTAAACATAAATTCTATATAAATTTTATAACAAAATCCTTGAATCACCCTTCTAAATTGGAAATTGGAATAACACAAGCTTTATTGACAACATAGATATTTAGCTATAATTTAAGGCCAACTCTACGAAACAAGCCGTCACCATGATTCTGTTGAGGAAACTACCAAAATGTCGGCCTTCACATGATTTACAGAGGATTACGAATTCATACATCACATGTAATGACATGGTTACATTCACATATTCTCAACAACAATATTTTGTATGGGATAGCTTCAAGGCAAATCTCGGTTGGCTATTGGAATAGGTTTCTAGTATATCATCAACCTAATGTATATTGTAAGCCTGCTTCATCTTGCATTTTTGAAGCTATTTAGAGAAAAATGCTACCACCATGGGAATTCCATGGATTCTGATATAAAACATAACTGAGAATATTATGCTTTTTAGCTGAAGAAGTTGAATATGTGTAGTCAGTTGCTTTTACTATAGTCCAACTTGATATCTTAGAGCATGCTGCAACAATGCTTCTGATCTCCTCAGTTGTAATATATTTGCCCATGGATTGTTGTGGACATTGTCAAAAGTGTTACCACCTGAGTTGCACTTGACTTTTAAGTGAGCTGTTAAAAACAGTGTTCCACGGGGACGCGCCTCCCAGGGTCGGGGGCTCGCCCCCTACGCTTCCCACGCCCCGGGGGCTGGGGGGGCTCCATGGGAAACGTTTCCCAGCGCCCCCCTTTCTACGAAACTTGTGGAAACGCGGGTCTAGGAGTTTCCCGGATTGGGGGGCTCCCACATGCCCCCTCCCGAAAATGGAGGGCTCCGACAGGCCCCCACTTCCCTTGATTTTTTAAATTTTTTTACTAAAAAAATAAATGGTTCATCTTAAATTTTAGGCTTTTACACTAAATGGTCATTTTAAAACGAAATAGAAACAAATAAAAAGAAACAAACATCGATATGATATGCTTGCCTATAACGATTACATTAAATTACAATAAATTCTTCGGGAACATAAGCATGCTAGTATGCAAATGGTGATGGGATGAGGAATTGATATGTTTATATGTTGGGGTTCATATTTTTATTATTTTTCTTTTTTCTTTTTTATAATTTTAGAGACCGACCTCCCTATGTTAGGGACCCTGACGCCTCCCCGCCCCCACGTCCCCCAAAATACCCCAAAATTTTGGGGTGTCTCTACACGTCCCCAATGTGCGTTTCCCCGCTCCCACGCCCCCCCGTCCCGGAAACTTGGTGGAACACTGGTTAAAAATGAAAAATTACTTGTTCAATTTTCAAGTTCAAAAGTCCATGCATGTTTTCTTAGGGCCTTTTTAAAAAATTTCTAACATGTTTACACCCCATGGGAATTGTAGTAAAATGAGTTAGCATGATGAATTTATATAAAATGTTTGGTTTTCTAGGACTTATTTATTAATGCATTATTCCAGGGTGTTTTTTCCTTGTTAATTATTTATTGTTTTTAAGCGATAAATAATTTTCGAGTTTTCACCCAAACTTTTAAAGATGGAATAATGGCCTTAATAATTAAACCTTATGAGGTTATTAAAACCTACATGTCGATGTATATTACCATGTTAATCATTATTTTGAGTCACTATGAACATGTCCTAAGTTCCCCATAGTTTTTTTATTTCCAGGATATTTTTTTCTCGTTTTTACGGGCTTATTTTTAATAAGTTAATTGTAAAAATGTAAAAAGTCATAAAAGTGTGGCTAGGAGTTTTTTTTTTCCATGGGGGTGCTTGTTTTCTAACTCAGAGCAACCACTTAACCCCTAAACCCACTTTGATAAGTTTTCGAGTAATTATTTATCTCCAAAATTAATAATTACTAGAAAAACAAAACAAAAAAGACAAAAAATTGGAAAAAATGAGAAATTCGGAAACTCATAAAAATTAGAAACTTGACGAAAATTTATTCCGTGAGTTGGAAAAGGCCAATAGAACAATTCCTAAAGAGAAATAAGTCACCAAAAGGAAAGAAATGGTTTCTAATAGTTAAATTGGATTTTTTTCCAAGAGGGGCGCTTTTCCTAAGAAATAAATATTTGGTTTGAGGTTAAGCTTTTGGCATTTTGGGTAATTGTCTTCTTTAAGCCCCAAATCATGGATATCCAAATCACGCAAAGCTATTAAGATCATCCTTTAGCAAGTGCACCCCCTCATGTTGAATTTTTCTATTTAAGAGAGCAGGTTCTCTTCATTTGGACATAAGATTTTGGCAAGGAACTTGTGCTCCTCTACTTCGTAATATTTTTCTATAATTTTGAATAAAAGACTTTGGAGGTCAAGAACCGTGTAATGATTCTATGCGTGGATGAATATTGTTTTGAGCTTTTGAAGTAAGCGGTGGTGCTCATTTTCTTGCATCTCTTTGGTTAAGCTTGGATTTTGAAGGAGAGCTATCTATTGGTAGGGTAAGGTTTAAAATCTTGTTTTCTTAAACATCTTACTGTTTATTTGTTTCATATATATTGGAAGTACATTTTTATTGTTTGATAATCTTGTTTTTCTGAGTTTCTGAGGTAGGTGGCTCTAAATTTCTTAACCATTTTTTTGTGCAAGTATTTTGTATTAGTTGCGGGCTACGTAGATTGAAGAAGAGGTTGAGTTTGCTTACATCTTCCTTCTCTTCAACAACTAAAGAACGACATAGTCCCTCTTTGTTCCACTGTGAAGATCTCCATCGTCCATATTCCGACATCAAGCTTCTTCATATCTTCTCTCATTCTACAAAAATTATATATTTCTGTTATCGATTATTTTGATAATTGATATTTGGTTTAGTATATAAAAATATATTAATAACTAAATCTAATTTCATTTATCATTAAAGTTAGATGTATTTTGAATGTCAAAACTCATAAATCTATCTTCAAACAAGTACTTTTACTTTAAATTTTTATTTTTTAAATAAATAATTTGACATATTTAACTGAACATTGCTTGTCGTTTTGCAGAAAAAACAAATAAAAGAGAGAGACATTTTGGCCAAATTTCGAAGAAACAAGCAATCCGAAGATCCATCTTTTCACAATTCTCTCTTTGGTAATTTTTCCAAGGCTCTATATTGTAATACTTGTGCTTCCTATTCTACAAATGAGAACAAGTAATTTCCATTTCTAAATCATTGAAAAAAAGAGAAGCAAGTGGACAACCAAGTGCCCACACCCCATCCCCCCATGGGGGATTTACACTTTTTTCACATTTTTCACTTTTTTTTTAGTTTCTTTCAAGTTTCTTTAAGTAAAATTAACCAATCCAGTTGTGTTCTCAGTAATGAGAGTATCAACACTGTGATTGAAAAAACAGTGTAGGAATTTGGATGGATCGGTGGGACAACTAGAAAGGGATTTAAGTGACTAGTAATTAGTGGAACACTTCAATTAATACATACAAGTGAAAATTCGACACTTCATTCGATTTTACCAGGTTGTGGCGAAATTCTACAAGTGAAGCGAGAACCACTAGAAAATGACCATGGGGCACCGTTAGGCTACACCCTCGTTTGGTGTAGTTTTGAACACAACCCCATGACTCCATCTATCCCACATGTCACTGCAAGAGCCACTCCTTGGTAAATCGAGACACGTTCCTCGTACCCCCTGGGTATATCTGGAATACCATTTCCCTCATAATAATAAGATCATTACCACATTCTTAATAAAATTTACCAAGAATTTACCCACTCCCTAACTACTTATTTAATAATTTTAAAATTGACCAACCAAAACAACTGCAATACTTCTCGAAACTACACTAAAAACCCTCTTACAAGCACTCCATTAGCATTGGTGCATTTGGCATTTTATTTTATGTTTTGATGCTTAAGTTCATCAACGTGTTATTTGGAATGATATTTTAAATGCTAGTTATTTAAGCGATTTGCAGATCATCTCAATTTCGGTATTTATTGTTATGATCTCCTAGATTTATTGTTTTATTTTATAGATTAAACACCATAGTTTATTTTACTAGGGACCACCCCCCTTGGATTCATTAGGAGAGAGCCTAGACGAAGGAGTCAAGATTAAGTGACAACACTTGACTCTTTCTTGGCCCCATGGTCACACCCAGTGGATTGAAGTTTTCTGCCACGTTACCCGAGGTGTGAATTAGGCGGCAACATTTTGGCACCATTGTTGGGGATAAATATTTCTATTATCAGAATACAACTTTTCTTTTTTCTTTTTTTCTTTTTCTTTTGTTTGATGTTTTTTTAGATTAGTTTTTAATTTTTCATTCAGCGACTCCACTAATATTTTTTCTTTTTCATAATTTACAAAAGCAAAGCCAAAAGAAATTTTTTGTGAGAAAGTTTAAAATGCATATTTTTTCTTCTCATGTGGCAACTCCATTGAAGGGATAAAACCATGTTATCTCATAAACTTGTGAAGTCTTTTTGTGCGTAGATGAGCCCATGTGGCATAGTAAAACTTTTAAAGCTCATCATTTGACAGCTCCACCTATTCAGTACAAGGTTCAATGGTTATATCAAATGCATAATATTAATTTCTAATATGGATGAATTAAGGGAGCAATGTGGTGCCCAGATAGCCGAAATTTTTCATCCTATGGATTTCTCAAACATCTCGGGTTTTCCTAACTTCGGTCACGACGTGGGGGATGTATATAAATGGATTCTACTTTTTTCGTGGAAATTATGGTGATTCGACAATCTGGCATATCAAGTATTTCCTTTAATTGTTGCCTAACTCCAATGTTCTTTATGAGGACAATATGATGGAAATGATTGCTAGTATTTTTCAGGGAGATGCTTGTTATTGGTTATATCAGGACCTTCCTAATAAATGTATAACCTCCTTTCCAAGCTTCCTTTGGATGTCTTAGAACAATGGTATGATGGTAGGGGTAGTATGAATGGTTTGAAAACATTTCTTGAAAATATATTTACCTTCTACCTATTCGAGATAGAGTATCACATGGAAAAATATGATGGACGTTTTGCCATGATACAAAGTATTGAAGACTTGGAATCACTTCTTGAATATTTAAGTAAAGAGGAGATCCATGATACTCCCATCAAATAACTTCCTTGTTTTGTCATAAAAAAGCGTTGAATGTGTGGAAGTCCCTCCATGTTATTTAAGAAAATAAGAGATTAACTGATTTATTAAAGATTACAAGGTCTCTCTCAATACACAACAAGATTTGAAGATGAGAACATCCATGACAATCACGTTGAAGAGTTTCTTGAAGAACCCTTATTTGGAGACATTGTTGAAAACCATCCTCATATCACTTTAACAGAAAATAACGAAGATTTGACAAAGCTAGAGGGACCCATTGAGCAACACATCCCAAGTGATCCCATTGAATATGTTCATAAAGGTTCCTTGATTGAAGATATTATTGAAAATCCTCTTCATGATACCATAATAGAAACCATTGAAAATTTGGAGCGTTCTCATGATTATTTCATTGATAATGATCACAGTTTTTCTCCAGATTTACCTCAAGAAGAAACCATTACATAATCTTATACATAAACTTATGATAAGATTTGTATGGTGTGTGAAGACACTAGCCCTTGTTCTCCACATGTTGACGAAGGTTTGGAAAGTTTACTACCTTGTAATATTTTTGAAACCAAATCTCCTGAAGAAGATTGTTATGACTATAAGGAAGACATGGATAGCCAGAAGCATGATGCCGTGGATGAAGACTCTCTTGCATATGACATTGATGGGGATGATGAATATTGGAATTTGATTAAAAATCCCATCTATGACATGTCCATACAAGGGAGGGTTCACTTAGAAACTTGGGAAGGTCTCGATATGGAAGAGGAGCATTCAGAGATTTCTTATGACCATTCAAAGTCGTATTATCCCAAATCTTACACAAGTATTAACAATAATGACTTTGAGAGGCAGTGTATCGAATATTCATATTTGATACGATCGATGGAGGGTAATCCCGAGCCTGTTTTTTTGCATTCAGAGGTTCCTTATGATTTGGAGCATCATGGGGTTTACACAGAGAGTTATCAGATGAAAATCCTATAGAAATAATAGATCAATTCTATGTGCAATGATGCTAAGAAGAAGCACAGGAAATAGATCTAGCTACTAAGAATTCTCACAAGCATACACCAGAAAACTAGAGAGAAGAAAAGAGACTGAATCACATGAATGAAGAGATGAATATTGGTGTGTATCCTTCCATTGAATAATTATGAATAATATTGTACATAAATAGTACATCCCTCATAAGGAAAATCGAATTGTAGGGAAACAACTCATAAAGCTCAAAAATGTTGACTTACCAAAATATAGCAAACCCCCATAACGGGCTAAAGCACTTCCCAAATCTATCAAGGACATCACAAGTTGGAAAAAGCATGAGTGAGTTTTCAAGGAGATGGAAAAAACATGCTAATCCTAGAACATGGAGAAAAACTAATGGAGGATGGGTTGGAAACAAAAGCTCCCAGTTTCATAGTTAGGCTAGCTTTTATCTTATCCATAGAAAAGCAGGAAAAGCAGAAAAAGCAGAATCTGTTGTAAAGTCCTGTATACTAATTTTGGATGGTCAAAAGGTGGACAAGATCAACCCAGAATTGGAAATAAATCATTCCTAGGATATAGATGGCATGTATTGACTATAAGGTGCAAGTGGATGCGAACTAATTAAGCTAGTGGGTGAATAATTAAGTAAATAATGATTAATTATTTTATCCTAAGTTGTGAGTGGGTTTAATATATTCCAACGCGCCCCTATAATTCTGACTTCATGATGGTATGACAAAAAAATATGGATGCATATAGGGCCCAGCAACAAGGCTATGGTCACCCTTTAACAATTATTATGTCCAGAAAAGTGAGGAAAGAGGCAAAACCACATGGGGAAAATCCTCTCTCAAGATAGGACAAGGCACAAATTTTGAAATGTATCTTCAACATATCTTCATATTCACTTTAATGAGCTGACTGAACTGCTTTTGGATGAAGGACTTGTTGAAGAAATCATGAACTCCATGATCATGAGCTGGAGTGTAGAACCTGCAAGAAGGAATATGAGAGACTCCTTGTATCTCATCAACTGATAAAGTAGGAGAATTATCTGAATGATTCTTTCTACTGTCAAACTCTGATCTGCAAACACAATCTGAAATGGAAAAGAGATCTGTGCATACTCCTTCTCAAAGAGTACAAAAGATAAGATAATTTATTTCACACCCAATTCCTTGAATAGCTGCAAAATTGTGATGTGAATCACATGTCAATATTCCAATCTGATGTAGCACCTGTATAGATATGATATGAGGCTGATAAAACTATGATATATCAGAAATAGTAGCATATGGAACATCAAGTACAAAGGCTTTGGTGGCTCCATGAGGATATAGGGCTAGACTAGGAAAATTATGAGCAACTGGGGAAAACTAATAGGTGTAAAAATATGAATGATCGATGGGCATAAGATTTTGCCCATAAGTGTTTAGAACATATCCAGACATGTTTAATATCAGTCCATATATGACTAAGGACATGGATAACCAGCCACTGAAAGTTAGGAAAGACTTCAAACCATGTAAGATAAATATCACTGCATAAGAGACCAATGAGGAATCAACTAGTGAGCTTGGGATTTGTATAATCTTTGGATTATTCAGAGGTATGGTAGATGGTATGGATGGTGGTATTATATGTGTATCAACCTTCAAATATGCTTCTAAATCAGAATCCAAAGGATCACATATAGGCATATCAATAGACTTACAGAGGTATGGTAGATGGTATGGATGGTGGTATTATATGTGTATCAACCTTCAAATATGCTTCTAAATCAGAATCCAAAGGATCACATATAGGCATATCAATAGACTTACAGAGGTATGGTAGATGGTATGGATGGTGGTATTATATGTGTATCAACCTTCAAATATGCTTCTAAATCAGAATCCAAAGGATCACATATAGGCATATCAATAGACTCATGGGAATACACTGGTAATGAATCCTCTGTATGAAAAGAGGAAATAAGGAGATGTTCAAAATCTTCAAGAAGGCTCTGAGTATTGATGCCAAGAACGAAGGAGGATATGCTGAAGCACATGAGATCAAGTAAGGTAAGTGGTACGACACAAAGAAGACTTGATGTGGCTAAGTAAACATCCTGGAAGTCACTGAGTTGCGCACCATCAATGAGAGAGGTATGTAAAAGGTGTGAAGAATCTGGCACATAGATCTCAAAATCTAAGATAGGAGATTTAGAGAACAATGAATGGGTTATAGGATCATAATCAATATCAGCAACAGCTCCATATGTTACTTCTTTTTCATTAATAGTATCACAAGAAGAAAAAATCACCTTCAAGAGACACAGAAAAAGATGGCTCTTCAATATTTGCTTCTTCATTGAAGGAGGAAGCATTCAAATGAAAGAGGGAAGCAACAACATGAACTGTATGAGAAACTTCGTCATCATGATAAACTTCATCAGAGAATGTAGAGGCCAAGAAATCTTGAGAAAGAGAACAAGAGGAGATGCTAGGTTCGCTCCATGCTTCATCTTCAATTTCCTGCAAACCAAAAGCTTTGTCCAAAATTTTCCAAAGCTCAAATGGATATTCAACATAATCTATGAGATAATATATATTTGGAGACATTCCCAAACACATAATTCCATAAGCTCTATCACAATTATTTAGCCAATCAATCTTCTCTTCATAAGACTCAGGTTCACTCAATGCATCAATGGAGACATCAAAGAGACATTGCCTCTTCAAGTATGCCCTCATCTTTGGTTTCCAATCAGCATAGTTGAAAGGAGATAGTAGAGGAACTTTTGAATCCATATAGAAGTTGTTGATATGCTCTAAGAGATACTCTCTGCAACCTGCAAAACAAACTAGGAGAAAATCTTGTAAGCTAGACAAGCTCTTCTTCAGAGAGGGATAGGAGACTGGAAGCGCTCCTCAACTCTGTAGAACTTGATCAACTTTGTAGCTATGATACCATGTAGAAATAATAGATCAATGCTATGTGCAATGATGCTAAGAAGAAGCACAGGAAATAGATCTTGCTACTAAGAATTCTCACAAGCATACACAGGAAAACGAGAGAGAAGAAAAGAGACTTAATCACATGAATGAAGAGATGAATATTGGTGTGTATCCTTCCAATAAATAATTATGAATAATATTGTACAGAAATAGTACATCCCTCATAGGAAAATCAAATTGTATGGAAACAACTCATAAAGCTCAAAAAGGCCGACTTACCAAAATATAGCAAACCCCCATAGGTGGCTAAAGTACTTCCCAATCTATTAAGGACCTCACGAGTTGGCAAAAGCATGAGTGAGTTGTCAAGGAGATGGAAAAAACATGCTAATCCTAGAAAATGGAGAAAAACTAATGGAGGATGGGTTGGAAACAAAAGCTCCTAGTTTCCTAGTTGACTAGCTTTTATCTTATCAATAGAAAAGCAGGAAAAACAGAATAAAGCAAAATCTGTTGTAAAGTCATGTATACTAATTTTGGATGGTCAAAGGGTGGTCAAGATCAACCCAGAATTGGAAATAAATCATTCCTAGGATATAGATGGCATGTATTGACTTTAAGGTGCAAGTGGATGCCACCTAATTAAGCAAGTGGGTGAATAATTAATCAAATAATGATTAATTATTTTATCCTAAGTTGTGAGTGGATTTAATATATTCCAACAAATCTCTTTTGATATATGTGATGGAGTTGTCGACCGACTTCATCATGCAGATGTGTACATTAGCCCTATCCAATCTTGGATAGAAGAAGCTTGTGGAGACGCATGCCAGTTTGGGAAGCAGTTTAATGAAGTTCTACATACCTATGATCTCCCATCCATCCCGCCCATCCTAAATATCCACGTAGGTTTGCACTTTCTAATAAATATGTCCTCGCTTTGGCTGGTAAGAAAAGACAATGGAAAAAATTTAAATTTTTATAAAATGTTAAGGTGGTTGCATTGGATTTATCATTTCACTTAACGTTTTGACTATGTTATGCCTATAGTAGGAAAATAAGCCCATTAAAGTGAGCATTTACTTTATGCATTTATTTTCTGTACTTAGGAATAATAATCTTTTTCTTTAGTAAAAGTTTAGTTTTTCCATTTACTTTCTAATAAAACAACTGATTGATTCGTTGGATTTTACAAGATTTTGTGCTACTAAGGTTGGCTTGTCAAGTTGATATGTTTCTACAGATTATTGAAACCAAAGATGCTATGGTACTCACATGCTCTCCTTTCCTAAAGACCAAATCAAACAAGCGTCCCGCAGTAGGAGCTAGATGTTACCACCTGAGCTACACTCAGTTGGACTTTTACGTGAGCCGCCAAAGATGAACAATTACTTGTTCAATTTTCAAGTTCAGAAGTCCATGCAAGCCTTCTTAGGCCCCTTTTAAAAAAAAATTAACATGTTCATACCCCATGGGGAATTGTAATAAAATGAGTTAGCATGATGAATTTATGTAAAATGTTTGGTTTCCTAGGACTTATTTATTAATGCATTATTCCAGGTTGTTTTTACTTTGTTAATTATTTATTACTTTTAAGCAATAAATAATTTTTGAGTTTTTCACCCAAACCTCCAAAGTTGGAATAATGGCCTTAATAATTAAACCTTAGAAGGTTATTAAAACCTATGTGTCTATGTATATTACCATGCTAATCATTATTTTGAGTTATTACGAACATGTCATAAGTCCTCCATAGTTTTTTTTTAATTTCTGGGAAAAAAATCTCATTTTTACAGGCTTATTTTTTATAAGTTAATTGTAAAAATGTAAAAAGTCATAAAAGTGTGGCTAGGAAGTTGTTTTTGACATGGGGGTGCTCGTTTTCTAAATCAAAACACCCACTTAACCTCTATACCCACTTTCCTAAGTTTTCAAGTAATTATTTATCTCGAAAATTAATAATTACTCGTAAAACAAAAAAAAGGCCAAAAAATTGGAAAAAAAATGAGAAATTCGGCACCTCATAAAAAATTGGAAACTTGATGAAAATTGATTCCGTGAGTTGGAAAAGGTCAATTGAATTATTCCTAAGAGTTATAAGTCACCAAAAGGAAAAAAATGATTCCTAAATATCAAATTGGATTTTTTTTCAAGAGAGGCGTGCTTTTCCCAAGAAAGAAAGATTTGGTTTGAGGTTAAGCTTTTGGCATTTTGGGTAATTGTCTTCTTTATGCCCCAAAGCATGAATATCCAACTCACACCAAGCTATCTAGCTCATCATTTAGCAAGTGCACCCCCTCATGTTGAGTTTTTCTATTTAAGAGAGTATGTTCTCTTCATTTGGACAGAATATTTTGGGAAGGAACTTATGCTTCTATACTTTGTAATATTTTTCTATAATTTTGAATAAAAGGCTTTGGAGGTCAAGAATTGTGTAGCGATTCTATGTGTGGATGAATATTGTTTTGAGCTTTTGAAGTAACCGGTGGTGTTCATTTTCTTGCATCTCTTTGGTTAAGCTTGGCCTTTGAAGAAGAGTTGTCTCTTGGTAGGGTAAGGTTTAAAATCTTGTTTGCTTGAAGAACTTACTATTTATTTGTTTAAGATATCTTGGAAGTACATTTTTATTTTGTTTGATAATCTTGTTTTTCTAAGTTTCTGTGGCAGGTGGTACCAATTTTCTTAACCATTTTTTTGTGCAAGTGTTTTGTATTAGTTGCAGGTTACGTAGATTGAATAAGAGGTTGAGTATGCTTACATATTCCTACTCTTCAACAACTAAAGAAAGACATAGTCCCTCTTTGTTCCATTGTGAAGATCTCCATCGTCCATATTCTGACATCAAGCTTTTTTATATCTTCTCTCATTCTACAAAAAATATATATTTCTATTATCGATTATTTTGATAATTGATATTTGGTTTAGTATATAAAAATGTATCAATAACTAAATCTAACTTCATTCATCATTAAAGTTAGATCTATTTTGAATGTTAAAAATCATAAATCTAGCTTCAAACAAGTACTTTTCAATACTTTAAATTTTTATCTTTTAAAAGTTACTTGAATTACATGTTAATTTTTTATTGTTCAAATAAAGAATTTGACATATTTAACTAAACATTGCTTGCTATTTTGCAGCAGAAGCAAATAAAAGAGAGAGGCATTCTGGCCAAATTTCAAAGAAACAAGCAATCCAAAGATCCCTCTTTTTACAATTCTCTCTTTGACCATTTTTCTAAGGCCCTATATTTTAATACTTGTTCTTCCTATTGTACAAAGGAGCACAAGTAATTTCCATTTCTAAATCATTGTAAAAAAGAGAAGCGCGTCTTTGATTGAAAGTAATAGAAAATATTTACTCTAGGGGATTTGGCAACATTTTCGTACCTTTTTGCGCAGCTCGAAGGCTCGGGCTGTTGGCCGCGAAGGAGGACGGCGTGCTGCTGCTGCATGCCCTCACTCAGCCTTCTCAGGCCGTGCCATGGCCTCTCCAGGGGGAGGGGAGCCCCCCTCCTCCCCGTTCTCTGCAGAAGAAGCATTCCATAGACTGCTGGTGCCCATCGGGAAGAATCCGGCGACCCATGAAGTCCCAAAATTCATCAAGAAATTAGATGCAGTACCTGAAATTGCTCTGCCAGAGGAAACTTCGATCAAAATAGCTTTGGCTCTCGCTGAAAGAGGGTTGTTAGGCCAGTTCATGGGACTATGGCCCTCACCAAAAACCACGGACAATTGGATTCAGCGTAAATGGAGACCCCATCTGAAGCATAGTGTCACCTGCTACCCGATGGGCAGAGGTTTCTTCATCTTCGAATTCATTTCCAAAGAGGACCGAGATCTTATCTTCTGGAGCGGCCCCTATTTCATGGGCTCTCAAGGTCTGTACCTTAACAGATGGTCGCCAGACTTTGATCCCTCCGTCGATGTTCCCAAAGAGGTTCCGGTCTGGGTTAGGCTTCCCAATCTATCGATCCACTGTTGGAACATTCAAGCTCTGGAAAAAATAGGGAATGCCCTAGGACGCTTCATTGATAAAGCCGAGCCTAAAGGCCAGTACTCATGTGCCCGAATATGTGTTGAAGTGGATCTGGAAGCGGGGCTACCAGAGGCCGTCAAGCTCTCGGTAGGCTCTTGGAACCATTTCTAGAAACTAGACTATGAACAACTTCCATTCAAGTGCCGGCTCTTCCATGAACACGGACACTTTCAACGCAACTGCCCGAAAGCCCAACCGGCAGAAGAAGGGGAGGGATGGCAGAGGGTCAAAAAAGGCAAGGCTCCCGCTAAGATGAATGACAAGAGAGCTAGCACTATTCAGAAATCAGATCCTAAAGTCCCATCGAAAGATCCAGTCCAGCAACAACCTGAGAAGTCGAATCCAGTTAACTCGGTCCAAGGGGCTAGCACTTCTGCTTTGAACTTCCCTGAACCACCTTCTCTTATATTCATTCCGGAATCCACCCCCCCTGAAACTGCAAGCCCCAAGGAGATACCCGTCACCCAAGCTGTGAATTCATGGGAGCCAGGGGAAACCCCTTCCCACCCTGAATCTGCGCCCCCTAGGGATGAGATCCCCCCTATCCGAGAAGAAACTCAAGAAGTGGACGAGGAACCTTCAACAGCTGAATCTGATCCAGGAGGATTCTCAGACGAAGGAGCCACCGATAGCTCGCATGCAACCCCAGTCAAGAACCCAAGGGGCCGAAAATCCAAAAAAAAACAAAGGGAAGAAAATTCTTATGCAGATGTCTTGCAGGGCTCCCAAAAAACCCTCAAAAGCATGATGAATACAAGATCGAAGATAGGCCAGGCCTCTAAAGGGGCCGCCCCCTCTCAAAGTAAATAATGAGATACATCTCCTGGAACTGCAGAGGACTAGGTAGTGCCCAGAAAACTGAAGCAATGAAAGACCTGGTTAGAATCAATAAGCCTAAGATCCTCATGGTCCAGGAGACAAAATTGGAAGGCGACCTTGCCCTTCAAGCTGGAAATGTTTTTTGGAAAAAAGGCCCTGGGAAAGCTGTGAGTTCCAGGGGAGCCTCGGGAGGCCTGGCAACGTTCTGGGACTCCTCCAAGTATGATTTGATTTCTGATCACAGTACCACGCACTCGATCTTCACCATCTTCATCCATAAAGATTCGGGCCACCAAGTAAGTTTGTTCAATCTCTATGTCCCTATCTCAATTGCAGAAAAAAAAGAGTGCTGGGAGTCCATTGACTCGTTCCTAAGTGCCCACATGCCCAAAAATAGCATCATCTTAGGATATCTAAATGTCACCTTAGAAGCCTCTGAGAAAAAAGGGGGTTCCATTGTGAGAGACCCTTCCCGGGAATGGGATGAAGATATCATTCTGGGCTGGGACCTCGTTGATATCAAACCCTCCAAGGGTAATTTTACTTGGACCAATAAACGTCTAGGGCCTGGGCACATTGCAGCCCATCTTGACAGGTTTCTGGTGCACTCCTCCTTCCTCTCGATGGGGCTTCATGCATCCTCCAAAATTATTCCAAATTGTCTCTCCAATCATAAGCCTATCCTCCTTGATCTTAGCTCTGAAGAAAACATGGGGCCCATTCCATTTAGATTCATCCCCCTTTGGATCCATCAAGAAGGCTTTCACCAGCTGGTCTCTAACTCCTGGAACCAAAATATTACTGGAAATCCTTCCTTCATCTGGGAAGGAAAGCTCAAACGGCTCAAGCATGAACTGAAATCCTGGGCAAAGCTCATCTCCTCCCCAGTTTCTTACCTTAAAGATGCCCAAGCCGCCTTGGAAAGCCACCAAACCTTCATGGAGTTTGCCCCTATCACTGAAAGTATCTCCTGGACAGAATGCAACCTTCAGAAAGCTTACTTCAAAGCTTGCAGGGTAGAAGAAGAGTATTGGCGTCAAAAATACAGAAGCCTTTAGTTAGTAAGTGGTGACAAAAACACCGCTTACTTCCACAAGCAAGCTGAATCAAGGAAAAATTTCAATACTGTGAAAGAAATCACTCATCAAGGCAATCTGATAAAAGATTTTGAAGGCATTAAACAAGCGGCCTTTTCCCATTTTCTTGACCTCTTCTCTGCGCCTCTTGCTGATCCTTTAGACCCCTCTGCTCTTCCCCTTTCTCTCATCCCCGATCTGGTTCAACCCCCCGATAATGACCTCCTCGCTTCCCCTGTTACCATGAAAGAACTCAAATCTGCACTATCTTATATGAAGCCGGACAGTGCTCCTGGGCCAGATGGCTTCACAGCCAGATTTTTTTCTTCCTGCTAGGATACAATTAAATATGACTTGCTGAGGATGGTTAGGAACTCCCAAATTCATCACAAGCTGGGTGGGAGCACAAACTCCTCTTTCCTAGCTCTAATCCCGAAGGAGAGAGGGGCTTCCAGCTTCGCCAGGTTCCGTCCTATCTCCCTCTGCAATACCGGCTACAAATTGGTTACTAAGATCATAGCTAACAGGCTGAAAAAAAATCTGCCAAGGATCATTCCTGAGAATCAAGGAGGATTCATAAAAGGCAGGAAAATCCTTGATAATGTTATCCTTGTCCAAGAAGCCATTCACTCCAGCGTGAATCGGAAAGAGAAAGGCATGGTAGTAAAGCTAGACCTTGTCAATGCATTTGACAGGGTAAGATATGACTATCTCTTCATGGTGATGGAGAAATTTGGGTTTTCCTTAGATGTCATTGAATGGATTAAAGGCTGCATCTGTGCCCCCTGGATAGCCACTCTAGTCAATGGGAGATCAACAATTTTTTTCCAGGCTTCAAGAGGGCTGCGACAAGGCTGCCCCCTATCTCCGCTCCTCTATGCCATTCAGGCCTCTGTTCTCAGTTTCCAGCTCAACAACTGTCATCAAATCCAGTCCCTACCTGGTCTTCGTATGGCTCATAATGTCAAAGACATTAATCACGCCCAGTTTGCAGATGATACCCTGCTTATGGGAGGTGTTGGTATCCATTCTGCAAGGAGTTTCAAGAACGAACTTGAAATCTATATCCAGATCTCAGGAAGCAAAATCAACCTGCAAAAAAGCAAAATCTATTGCTGGAATTGCACTGTTGCAGAGATGGGAAGAGCCTCTAGACTGTTGGAAATGGAAGGCTCACATAGCTGGGACTCGTTCACTTATCTTGGGGTCCCGATCTTCAAATCTGCCATCAAACCAGCGAATTGGAACCCCATCATTGACAAGATAAAAGCAAAGATCCAGAATTGGGGAGCTGGTTGGCTGACTCTGGCAGGAAAATTGGTGCTGATGAAATCGGTTCTTTCCAGCATTCCAATCTATCAATCTTCCATTCTTCTGGCTCCCGCCTCTATCATCAATAAGATTGAAAGCATTCTCAAAAAATTTCTGTGGGAAGGAGGAAAAGGAAATCTGAAAAAAACAACATCTGGTCAGCTGGGAAAAAATTAAAAAACCTTACAGTGAAGGAGGCCTCCAAATCAAAAGTATTCAAGCTCAGAACTTAGCTATGGGAAAAAAGCTCCTCTGGCAGATAATATCCAGGAGATCAAGCTGGAGCAAAAAGGTCCTGTGGAAAAAATACTTCTCCAGACAGCGGCTCAGGTGCTTAGATAACAACCCTCCCCACAACAAAGGGACCCCAATTTATAAGCTCTGTATCAAAGTCTTGGATCACTTCAGATCTATGTTGTATTGGATTCCTGGCAACGGAAAAAAAATCAATGTCTGGACCGATTCAATCCTGGGAGACAAGCCCCTGGGGCAAAATATTGAAGTGCAGAACATAAAACATTGGCTGAAAGATCAGCATGTGTCCACCCTGTGGGATCTATCAGTCCAGGACTCCGACAACTGCTGGATTGATTGGAAGATAAGTGGCCATCCTCCCTGGTTTGAAGAAGAAGCAAAGACTCTTGCCCAACCGCTGCAAGGAAAAGCCCCCCTTAATCAATCAGTGTGTGACAAAAGAGGATGGGGGACAAATTCTGGAGTTTACACCCCCGCTGAAGGCTACCACTATGTTCTAGCTATTCCTCATGTAGATCCAAATCCTATCCAATGGAATTTTGTTTGGTCTACTCAGTCCATCTCGAAAGTGGACCTCTTTTGTTGGACTGTAGTGCACATAAGTATTCTCACTGCTGAAAACCTCAGGAAGAGGGGTCTGGAAGGGCCCTCAATCTGCCCACTATGTAAAAAAAATGAAGAAAACCTTGATCATCTCCTGTTCTCTTGCCCTTTTTCAAGAGAAGTGTGGAGAGAAGACCTCTCCCTGGATCACACTAATTTCTCTATGCCTGACTTAACTTTATAAATATTCTCCAATTGGGCTGAGTCCTCTCCCTTTCTCCCCTCCAAAAAGGCCTTCCTCAAAGCAGTCTGGATGTTAATTCCGAAGTTTATTATCTGGAAACTGTGGCTCGAAAGGAACAACCGGATCTTCAGAAACGTGGAGAACCCCCCTTCAAAGGTCGCCCTAAAAGCCAGAATTTTCCTTGGAGAGGCTCTGGAACACAAGCTGGGACTCAGCAATGCTCAACCTTTGGATGATCTAGAATCTACCCGGCTTTCCACCTTCACTTCTAGTGCCCAAAATTCTCCCATTGTCAGGCAACCAAAGCTAGCAGATTGGGAAATACGCATGGAAGAAGATGAGTTTATTAACTGGAGGTGCTCGCTGGGGGTTCATTGTTTGTTTTTTGATGGGGCCTCAAAAGGCAACCTAGGCCCTTCTGGTGGGGGAGGAGTGATCCTCTTCCCCTCTGGCTCCATCCGATCCTCCTTTGCCTAGGGACTGGGAGTGGAATCCAACAACTTCGTTGAATTTTATGCCCTGTGGCAAGGACTCAGGCAAGCTATAAGGCTCAACATTCAGAAGATCTCTGTGTTTGGTGACTCTAGAATTATTGTGCAGGCCATCTGCACAAAGTCTCAGCCTTCTAGCCTCCCTATGAAGCGTATTTTCCAGAAAATCCAAATCCTAGCTAGTAAGTTTCAATCTATAAGGTTTTTTCACATTCTCTGTCATCTCAACAGTATTGCCGACCTCGAGTCCAATCATGCCACGACTCTGAGCAAGGGCACTATTACTGAAAATGGGACTGATTTTTTCTGCAACATCCTGTGATACTGTCAGACCTGTTCTTATCCTCTATGCTCTTCTGATCCTCTATAACATGGCTTTTCTCCTTTTCTCTTGTTCTCCTTAGCCCTCTGAATCCCGTGGTCTATCATTCTTTCCTGAGTACTATGGAACCGGTATCTATAGCTCGACCTTAAAGCTGCTCTTTCCTATTATGATCTATCCTCTCGCCTATGTCCTCGATACTCTGCTCCTCCTTCCATGTCATGGCTATTATGGACCTTGTCAGGAGTTAAAGAAAGGCTGGCCGAGCTATGATAAGATTTTGAAAAGCCTCAAGTCCATCTCAAGGCGCAGAGTTGCACGTTTCTTCTCTCCTTTGGCGCTGAAGAGGATAGTCAGATCTCCCTCATCACCAAGCTGGTTTTTCTCAAGAAAGAGTTTGTCTCCTCCTTAGAGGGATTCGATGAGCTCGTAGAAGAAGTCTCCCACTTCTCAAAGCTGCAGCAGTTGTTTTTGGAGACCACCACGTTGATGTATCGCTTTGGAGACCACTGGAAAGAATTCCCCCCCCCCCAAGATGGTTTCAAATGACTAATAGGCTGCCTATCAAACTCTGCCATCTGTCAATGTGGTGGCAGTCTTTTTACTATGGTCTCCATGTTTACCATAGGTGTTTTAGTCTTCTCGACTATTCATTGAACCTGCCAACAAGACTTTGCTTCCCTCAGGAAGGCTGGAATTGTGTGTGTTCCTTTTATGTTTTCTGGTCTCTGTATTGCTTGTCAGAGCAGTTGGATATGCTCAAAGATTCTCCCATTGTAATACAGCCCCCGGAAGCTATTTTTCCGGCTCTTTTCTAAGCTACCCATTAGCTATTGTTAAAAAAAAGAGAGAAGCGCATGGGCAGCAAGTGCCCACACCCCATCTTTGCACTTTTTTTTCACTTTTTTTTAGTTTATTTAATTTTTTTTAGTTTCTTTCAAGTTTCTTTAAGTAAAATTAACCAATCTGGATGTGTTCTCAGTAACGAGAGTATCGACACTGTGATTTAAAAAACACACATTTAGTTCTTAAAAAACTTAAAATTGACAAGACTTCATTCCTCATATGCTCTTGTGACCACTACAGGCCTTTGGTTGGATCGGTAGCACATCCAAAAAGGGATTGAAGTGACTAGTAATTAGTGGAACACTTTAATTAATCCCTACAAGTGAAAATTCGACACTTCATTTGATTTTACCAAGTTGTGGGGAAATTCTGCAAGTGAAGTGAGAACCACTAGAAAGTGATTGTGGGGCACCATTAGGCTACACCCTTGTTTGGTGTAGTGTTGAACACAGCCCCACAACTCCATCTAGCCCACATGTCACAGTGAGAGCCACTTCTTGGTAAATTTAGACACATTCCTCGTACCCCTTGGGTATATCTGGAATACCATTTCCCTCATAATAATAAGATCATTACTAGAGTCTTAATAAAATTTACCAAGAATTTACCCACTCCCTAACTAATCATTTAATAATTTTAAAATTGACCAACCGAGACAGCTGCAATACTTCTCGAAACTACACTAGCAACACCCTTACAAGCACTCCATTAGCACTAGTCTATTTGGCATTTTATTTTATGTTTTGATGCTTAAGTTAATCAATGTGTTATTTGGAATGATATTTTAAATGCTAGTTATTTAAACTATTTGTAAATCATCTCAGTTTCAATATTTATTGTTATCATCTCCAAGACTTATTGTTTCATTTTATAGATTAAAAAACATAGTTTATTTTACTAGGGACCACCCCCCTTGGCTTCGCTAAGAGAAAGCCTAGAAGAAGGAGTCAAGATCAAGTGACAACACTTGACTCTTGCTTTCCCCCAAGGTCGCACCTAGTGGCTTGAAGATTTCTACCACGTTACCCGATGTGTGAATTAGGCGGCAACAAAAAGAAAAAGAGTTATTCCATTAGCAATTGAAGTTTAGTGCATTTAATCAATTCAAATATTTGATTACCTTTGTTTGAAAGGCATCTAGTGCAAATCCATTGAGGCAGCTTATGATTGCTTGGTCAACTTCAAAACCAAGGCCATTTAGAGCATTAACAGTGGATTTAAGGAAGTCGGGATTTTTCTACAAAACATGTGAATGTGTAGGACCATCTCTTCTTTTCTCCTCACCTCCACCTACATTTCCAAACAGAGGATATCACACAGGTTTCTCTTTTTAAATCCATTATTGTTGATTAGATCCTTACCTAACATAACTTACAAGAAAACCAGTAATGAGATATAATCACATAGAACCCATGAAGCTTGCAAACATGAGAGTTATTGGGACATGTGGCATTTAACTTTAATAGTAAAAAAAGTCTAATAAAATGTTGCAAAGAAAAATAAATGAAAATATTGAAGAGAACTAACAAGGGTTTTCATTGTGACAGACAAATCAAGATTTACAAAATATTGCAAACAAAGAAAAAGCTGATTGACACTGGCGATCTTTCAGTGTGGATGACAAATACAAAATCATCAAGAAATATTCAATGAAGCTAGCAAAATCCCATTCCAAACTAGAATGTGCACTTGATGATCATTGAGCAATGGCACACGAGATTTTTTTTTCCTGTCATTTCACCTTCTGTCTTCGATATGTGTCAATGAAAGAAACCCAGGTTGTTAGTATACAAAGTTGAAGCAATCATTTTACGTGAGATGATAGAATATCGACCTTGAATGATAGGAGAAATACAACATCTTCATTCGACATTTCTTCACAGCCACATAGATTTGCACAAGAAAAATATTGATAACAATAAAAATAAAACAAAAGTATTGAAATATATTATCATACAATAATAACAATAATAATAAAATAAGGTATTTCGAAGACAATAATAACAATTATAATAAAATAAGGTGTTCGAAGAGTATAACATACAATCATAACATGGAGAAAAAACAAATTATGTAGAGGAAACATAAGTAACAAAGTGTGTTCTAATTCAACTTGCCAAAAGTTGAATGAGCGAACGACATAAAACTAAAACTAAAAGAACAAAATTGTATATTACAATTTGTTGACAAATTCCTTAGTGTAAGAAAGTGAATTGAAATTAAATACAATATGGACAAAGTCTTCAAACTTGCAATGGATATAATTGTAGACAACAAACATTCCAAGCCTAGGCACTAGGAGACAAAACATATTTTGAAAATGACCCTAATCACCTCTTAAGCCAACTAGATGAAAGTATAATCATCAAAAGGTCTTAAACAAGGATTTAACAATTTCAAATATCTATCAAAGGTACTTGTAAAATGGCCCAAAACCACCACTTATAACTACATGGAATTGAAAGTCTTTAAAGGGCTCTAAAACAATTGTGTTATAACTTCAAATGTCCATAAAGAGCTTGAAGAGGGAGACAATTATAAAATGCATACACAACGCAAGTAGCTTGAAAACAACACAAACATACAACTAAGGGCATGAAACCCAAAGTTGAACCATTTTAATTTAGCAGGGACTTTGAAAATGGTTTTGATCTTTGAGGTATTCCTTTTGCATTTCCATTATTTTGGTAATTTCTCTACAAAATATTTGGCTATGAATCCCTACCACTTAGTACCTATAAAATCTCCACTTCAAAAGTTAAGTTCGATCATCAAGTACTAACCCTAGGAAAACTTTAGGACATCACCCATTGTCACCTTAGTGATTATCCTCCTCACTTTATGTTGCCTCTCCTTCAACGCAATGAGGGAATCCCTAAGAAGACTATAAACTTGTCCTTTAAACTTTGAAATAATAACCAGATCTACATAATGATTAAGATATAAAGTGACAAGCCAAGCAAGACCTACTACCTTATCTTTGGGCTATGGTGTCTAGGAAATAAATGTAACTTAAAAGTGGTCGAAGAAGATGTGATAAAACCACCAAACAATCAAATATTATTAATGAAGCACATATTTAATATATATATATATATATATAACAACCATGTGAAATGTTTTAAAAAGACACAACATCACATCCATAAACTTCTTGCAACCACATATATATTAAAGATGCGATTAGAGTAAGAGAGATAACCTTCTATTAAATGAAAAAACCTTTAAAACATCATAAATCAAATATAATATCAATGAAGTGAAAAGGGTTTTAGATACCACACTTCTACTTCCTCTTTGATCAAAGAACAACCTGCTATGATAAGCAAAACAACCCTTTATATAAAGATATGTCAACAACACATAAATAACAACCTTACACATGAAATTTGTGAGAAAGAAGAAGATGGAAGCCCTAACTTGTCAAGCCCTTCCTCCCTTCCTTCCTCCCTTCATTTGCAATTACTAAGTCTTTTGCCTTGGTTTTTTTTCATTCTCTTGAACTTATACCTTGCTAACAAGAGCTAACGAGATATATTATAGTTTTATAGCTTTCAATATATAACCACCTCTTAATAAAATATATTTAGAAAATGCTAGAAACCTCAATAAAATAATCTAAATAAAACCCTAAGTGCCTCTAGAAAAATTGCTCCTTTGGAAACTTCCATCATGCCTTGTGAAAATAACAAAGGGCATATGTATGATCAATCATGCCTCCATACACGTAGAGATTAGGTTAGAGAATGTGAAAATTCATTTCAAAGTCAAAATATGCCTCAAAATATGTAGAATGTGCCTTGGTTAGTGTGAAATGACATTATTAGTTAAACATGCATCGGAATATGAAATCACATTTTAACACGTGGAAAGATAACTCAAAGGTGAGATATACATCAAAATATGTAGTAACTCCACCACATAAGCAAACACTTTAAATATGTAGCCATTGCATCCAAATATGTAGAGATCATCCAAGCATGAAAATATGCCATGGACCAATGTATCTCTACTCTTTAATCTAATTATGAATGACGAACCAAGTAATGTTAAAGCAAGATAGAACAAGGAAATGGTCTCAAGAAAATGTTCACAACATGTTATGTGGTTGATTCTTCAAAATACACATCTAGTGACACTGCACTGCTGGAAAAATAATGTTTCCAACAATGCAAATGAACCATGCAATTTTAGGGGGAAACACCTCAAAGCATGGAAAACATTACTCATGGCAATCATGCACTAATCCATAGTAAAATTATTTGAAAAATTTGTCTAAACAAATTAAATAATCTTAAGTTTTTTCCATATTCATTAGGACTTGTAATACTTTTCGCATTTTTTTGAACAACAATGAAAAGTATTACAAAACTATTCATTAGGTTACACACACAAAACTATTCATTAGGTTACACAAGTGATAGTGATAAGCCTATTTGATACATTATAATTGTTCAAACTCTAGTAATAACTTTCTTCTCTTCTTCATGCTATATTTTGAGTTATAGAACTTATATTTAGTTCATGTTTGTCATAAGTGCAGAGTTGGAGGAAAGACCGGTGTTAAGAATTCTTTACTCCTCAGAACTAGGCCTGCTTAATTTTTCTCTTTTACATCTTCACTATTTCTAGCATTTTGAATTCCATCTAAACAACTCAATTAGCAACACATTAGCGATTTTTAATTTGATTGTCTCTTAATTAAGCGCTTAGATGGGGTTCATGCAATCATAATGGAAACATGATATCTCTTAAATTAACTTGTAGTGAAGGTGCTTATAAAATTGGAAATGGATCTCCTGGGTAAAGGGATCTATAAAAGTGGTCTATTGAAGCTTTTTCCAAAGTGTTTAACATTAATGTTTGCATGTTGGAAGAGGTTTGTGATTGATCTTCTCTAGTATATGACATATAATAAAATACATCATGGTTGAGGTGACATAATTAGAGTTAGGAGGCCCAACTTATTCCTATTCATTTTCCCCTTTTTTTTCTAACTCAATATAATCAATCGATTGTCTAAAGAAATACAACATTTTAGTCTAATCAATTTATTGTCTTTCACTTGAAATTTAATTATGGATGAAAGATATGTTATTAGTATCACTTCAACCCCTTTGCAACTCATTACTTTCACAACATTTTATGGATGTTATTGGAGGACGATCTATCAACATGAAGTGGACGATCTATCAAAGTGAAGGATGGAAAATTATTGAAAGATTTAGACTCTCAATGTAGAGTGATGTATTCTATCAGTTATGGCTTAAACGAGGGGTTTGAAAAGAAGAATCCTATATGCCCAATAATGCATGTCATCCAGAGAAGTTAGCCCTCACCTTCAAACTACCTAAGAACATGCCATGCTTCATCTCTAACATTGAACAAAGGGTAATGGATAGATTCCCAAATTTTTCAATGCCTCTCTATTAAGTACAAGCTTACTTGTTAATAAATTCTCCGTTAACTATATAATTCCATAGCTAATATATTTTAACTTAAAATAAGGTTAGTGTTTCTAAGAATTGTTCAACGTTATTAAAGAACTATATTGGTGTTTAATTCTTTGTTAAAACTAAAATGTTAGAATCAAGATGTATTAAAGTTGTCAAAATAAAGTTTTTATTATATAAACTCAATATACAAAACTAAAAGGTAAGTCTAAGGTTTTGGGAAAATAAAATTTACATGAAAAATAAACGAGGTGAGACAAAGTCACAACAATTTCCTAACATTATTAAGTACTTAGATAATCTTACACAAATACCATACTAAATCTTATAACTTTGAAAAACCTATGAAATATCTTGCTAAATAATTGGTATTGCTTCATGAGACTTCACATTTTGTAACTTGAATATGGAGGCACATCATAGCAAACCAACGTATATAAATTTAAGCAATATTGGATTGAGTAGCAGTAGTTGTTCATCACACTTGTTATTTCCACTTACAATTGGGAGGATCACATTGAACTATGTAGCTCCTACTTGTCCTATGCTATTGTCACATATAATCATCACTATGTGACGTAAGGGAGAGGTGAAGTGGACATATGAACAATTGTACTTGCGTATACTATGTCATGTTAGTTATGTTTCCATTAGTTATTGCCTCAACCTCAATAAAGAAAGTAAGGAGTAGTGATGAGGTGTGTGCATGGTAATCCTTATGTACCATGCATATTCCTAATGATTGCTTCCAAGAAACGGGTGGAACTATGTACATGCAAGTTGGAATCATCATGATTCATGGTTCCAATTTGACATGTGCATTCTTTCACATATTTTATAGGTAACACTTATTAGTACTCTGTATGGTGCTTGAGGATTTGAGTAGCTACTCAAAGACAGAAGATCAATACATAAGCGTAGCTACTCAAAGACAGAAGATTGTCATCTCCTCATTTCTTCAAGATGGAGAAATATTTTGTGATGGGGGAGATGTTGGAGGAGCCTAGTCAGCCAAGCCAACTAGATCCTCCAGTCGACTAATTTGTAGATTATGTCGATCTCATAGGTCATGTCGATTGGTTGAACTGACATGTAGTTATGTAACTAATTGTAAATCATAAATATATGCTGTAGAGTTGGATAGAAACTTGGTTCGGTTTCTTGTATGAACCCACATGTGTTCTTGATTAATATAAGTTGTTATTTTGTCTACCATTCCTTGTCTCTTGTCTATATCGTTGTTATATGGATCTGTATATGTATCATTGGTGAACTTGCAATCTCAATGATTACAACAAACACACAAGGAACGATTAAAGCATGTAAGAACAAAATCCTGTTAACTATATGTGTTTATTGCATTGAAGTATTTTTCATTTTATTTCACTTTCTAAGTAGGTGTACTACTTGCAAAACCTAACTACCTTAATTTATGATATTTGATTATCAGCATATTAGTCACATATATGAACATGTCAAGTTTACATTAGATTATGTATACTAGCAGAGAATCATACTCCAACACCACCTTTTAACACTACAATGCTAAGTGATAAAAAAAATATAAATGAAAATTCTTCTTGAGTATTTTCACTTTTCCATTATTCTTGAATCATGCAGTACTCCATCAAGTTGTGTCATATGTCTCGTAAGGATAGAATTATTGAATTCTTAAATTACCTGAATTCCCAAATCTCTAAACTCTTGAATCAATGATATTCCCATTTACTTAATTACTTGGACACCAATCAATCTACTTCCGCTTGTATTGAAAATTCAACCACTCGGTACATTATTCACAATAAGTTTTGTTATTCCCATCTTTATTTGTGACCTCATTGTATCATTGGGGTAAATTATTGTTTTAGTACCTTCAAGGGTACACTCTTTATCTTTGCTCATATGGTACCCATATAGATCGATAAAAAATATCTAAGCATATTCTCAAATTTATAATATATCTAACTTCTCTAATTTGATCAGAATTTAGAATACAAATTTCTAACTTCTATGCTAAAGAGAGAACTTCAACTAAAGAGAAATTGATACCTCTTTACTTCTATGATATCATTTTATGTTGTTATGATTTATAACTGTTTGTGCTTCTTCTATAATACCCTAATGAAACATGGATTCGAAAAATCAAGGGCTTTATCTTTGCTTAAATAAAACTTATAAGAAATACTTTTGTAAATAATGATTTTGATTCACTAAATTAATGGTGGATTTCTTGTTTGCATATTTGTAACTTTATCTCCTTCTCAAAAGTCACCAAGCTTCTCTCTATCGTGAATTTACCCCTGTATTGTTGCTATTGGAAGCATTGAATTACTCAATCATTGACAAAAATATGTGTTCTCTGTGTGGGAATACATGCATCTCTTAATGGAATTTGTATACAAATAGATATCAAGAATGCATGAGGGCTTGGATTTCAGGATCGAACAATGTGCATGAATCACATTCTCCAACTATCAATTCCCTTTTCTTGTATGAAAATACTTATTTCTTTGTATTTTCCTATTATATCTTGAATGCCAATCTTATATGGCATGTTGAATTTCCCATTGGTAAAGGTGACTTTTAGTGGCTCCATTCTTGAAAGTCAATTCTTCTTACAAATTTAATGGTGATGGTTCTCTACAACTTTCCTCCTAACATTCAATTTCTTCTTACAAATTCAACAACTATCTTTCTTATGAACTATCTTTCTTATGAGAGACACCTCACTCCTTATTAGTTGCAAGCTTCATAGGGAAACTCAACTCATATTTTCATGAGGCAACTCAATTTTAATATTGCACCTTCCTTCTTTTATACAATAGATGGTGGGTTCCTTCTTAATACGATGGTTCCTTCTCTAACTGCAATGCTCTTTATTTCACATTTTTTTCTTTGATATGAGTGGATGCGGCTTCATTTCCATTTTTATAACAAAACCTTTCCTCTCATGATCCCTTTGATGAACTCGTTTACATTGTTTAAGCCAAATTATAAACTAGCATATCCCCTGAATGGGTTGATGGGATTTTCAAAGTAATTCAAGGAAGGTTTTCATATTAATGTTGTTAATGAGAACCCTAAATATATTGCAATTAGAATTATCTTGTTTGAGAACTGGCGATGACCTTATACAATGACTTATGAAATGGTGATACACCTTTGTGTTTTAAAAATATAAAGAGTAAATCCTAATAGACTTAAGGACCACAAACATTTTAGAAACACATTATATATTGGTATATGAATTTTTAGAAATTACAATTGACATGAACAGATGAAAAAAAGACCTAGGAGTAAGTATTTAGAATAAAGAATGAAAGATGCAAGATATATTCTCTATAGGCAAGTGTTTTTTTCTTTTTCTTTTTTTAACAAGCACCCATAATATCATTGTACGACATTGGGACAAAAATTTGTCCAATGTTGATGGATCCCATGGTTTATTTAAAGGTGAAATTTAAATTGGAGTATAACCATATTTACATTATCAAATTTGAGAATTTTATTTTAAAGTAGATTCTTATGGTTTTTTCTTCCTTATGTTTTTCAAATTGCTAATGTTATTTCAAAATTAATATTTTTATACACATTTAAATATGTAGAATGTACATGGTTTATTTTTATGTAAACTTTGTGAAATTTAAAACAACCAGCCCTTTTACTTGAATTCAATCTCAATTACTTGGTAATTTCATTTACCAGGTATTACTATTATCGCTCTCCCTACCATGGTGACCATTTAAGTATATATCCTAAGTTACAAGGTCATTTTTTTGTTAGAACTTTTGTGGAACTTCTCCTATTGGTTTTACACCTCCATATTTGCATGGAAATTTTGGCCCAAAATAACCCACTCCAATGTCTATTTTAAACCATGCAAATCCATATTTGAATGGAAAATTTGGGCCTATATATCCTACTCTAGTGCTTATTAAACTTGTGAAACTTAAGAACCAACCCCTTTACTTGAATTCAATATCAATTACTTGGTAATTTAATTTACTAGGTACCACTATTATCACTCTCCCTACCATGGTGACTATTGAAGTATATATCCAAAGTTACAAGGTCAATCTTTTGTTAGAGCTTTTGTGGAGCTTCTCCTATTAGTTTGACACCTCCATATTTACATGGAAATTTTAGGCTTAAATAGCCCACTCTAGCGCCTATTTTAATCCATGCAAATCCATATCTACATGGAAATTTTAGGCCTAAATAATCTACTCTAGCACCTATTTTAAATCATACATTTGCATGAGTATAAATTACGATAAACATACATTATCCATAAATATAATTAGACCACTCTCATGGGATTTATCACAATAGATTTTTATTCCTCAATGCACATCTAGTCTGAAACAAGCCATGCTTATATATTTAATAAGAAATCCACATTAAGTATATGAAAACTTAGAATTGACAATATCATTCAACTTCACTATAAGTTCATAATTGAGAAGGGCAACATGTCCAATTTAGAAGGTCAACATATCCATTAAATTTACTTATTATCTTTGACACAGATTTGGAATAATTAAAAGATGATTAATATCTAAGTGATACATTAAACTTTTTAATTAATTTATTGTTTATTAAAATTTATGTTTTTATAAAATCTCATTTATATTGGATACCATTTTTAAAATGATCCAAACAAATACATATCTATAAAATAGATAAATAATAATCTTTAATTTATTAAATACAATATTCATACTATATACTATAATGAAATTTCTATTCAAAATAAATCTACATTAACACACAATAATTAACCATATATGTATTATTTTATGGTTAATGATATTTAGAATATACCATAAGTACAATACAAATGTGAACAATGACAATGACATAATAAAATGTTACATTTTAAATATAATATTTTATATAAACTTATCATTAAAATCTATGATTAATATAATAAATAATTAATAATAACATGATAAAATGTTCCATTTTAAAAGTAATATTATATTATATATAAAGTTATTAAAATCAATAAATTTTACGATCAATCTTATATATTAATGGATTTATTATTTTAAAGTTAATAACTTATGTGTTATTTTTTTATTAGGAGAATCGATAATTAAAGATGAGGCTGGAACTTGTGTGGTACAGGGTGAGGGATTCAATTCCGTTACCACTATACTCTTAAATGCGTCCATAGCGCCCAAACCATGATGCACAAGTTAATTTAGAAAGATTTAAACACAAAACCTTTTATTTATAACCATTTCAACTTTACCCATTACTCTATCCCTAATAATTTAATTTTTAATTTATTCATATCATTTTATGAACATTATTCCTGTTTTATTAAACTTTTATATATTCTATGGTAATTGAATCAAAACAATTAAATATTATATTATATACTTTATATATTGTAAGATCATTGAATCATAACACTTAAATATTATATTATATATTTTAAATATATAATAAGTTAAT
Source organism: Pseudotsuga menziesii (assembly GCA_001517045.1). Taxonomy (NCBI): domain Eukaryota; kingdom Viridiplantae; phylum Streptophyta; class Pinopsida; order Pinales; family Pinaceae; genus Pseudotsuga; species Pseudotsuga menziesii. The sequence goes on along the minus strand of LPNX010906694.1, from coordinate 185,841 downwards.
GGAATCATAGCAATCAAATATTATATTATATATGAATTAAGTTTTAATAAGGTGATACATATTTTGTTAAATTTGGATCATAGCAATTTATATTATATTAACTACTTTGTATGTATTCTAACATAATGGAATCATAACAAAAATATATATAGTTTGTTATGATTCCATTATGTTGGAATGCATACACAGTAGACAATATAATATAAATTGCTATATATTCAACCTATCTTATAGAATCATAACAATCAAATATCACAAGATGGGTTAAGTTTTAATAAGATCGATATATATTTTGTTAAATTTGGAATTAAATAAGAAGTAAATTTAGAATTTTAAAATAATTAAAGTAATATAATTTTAATGATAGGTTTATAATATATTTGTTTATTTAATATATTATTTATAATTTGATGATAGGATTTTAAGCTTGTCTATATTAGGCTTTTCTTTTTTATATCTTTGCTCTTTGCCTATACTAAGGATCTTTTTTGATGCAATATCTAACATGTAAAAGTTAAACGACCAATTTAGGGATCCTTGTTGGAATAATCACAACCCATTCTCGTACTTAGGATAAAATAATTAATCTTTTTTATTAATTTCCTAGGTCCTACACTAGCCAGTTGGAAACCACTTGCATTTTTATGGTCAAACTTGCCAAAAATGCCTCCAGGAGCGCTTTGGAAAGATTCTGGATAAGATTCTTCCAACTAACAAACTTTCCAGTTTAGTAAGTGCGTATAAGTGCGTATTCCTGCCTTATCCAGAGTTTCCATCTTTTAATGTAGTTTTAAGGCAAAAGGTAAAGCTAGTTTTAAGGCATATTGCCTTGCTTTTGTCACAACTCGCCCTCCTTTTTTTTTTCTCACATAAAACAATGATTAAGTCCACTTTACTTCACTTATCAATTATAACAAATCATTCAACCAAATCATGAGCCTCTTGACAGATTATGAAAGTGTTTTATGCACCTATGGGGGATTTTGACCAGTTTTGTAAGCCTGCTTTATGGCATATTTATGCTTTCAAATCCTTGGAGTATCTACATGGATGAACAACCATTTACTATATAATTATGGTTGGTGTAAAGTAATATAACAACAGTTTGTGTTATTCAACTGATTCGATCTCCTTTTGAGTGTTTCTTGCATATTTTTCAATCAATTTTGTGGGTTCAATTGATCTAAGCTTGGGATTAATTTCCACATGGTATCAGAGCCTTGGTAGCTCGATTGTTATCCTCTTTTATTGATTTTGCAAGGTCAACATCACTCACTGGGAGCGCATTTTGACACTGGAAAGCTTTTAGTGTGGATGGCAAATACAAAATCATCAATAAATATTCAATGAAGCTGGCAAAATCCCATTACAAACTAGAATGTGCACTTGATGATCATTGAGCAATGGCGCATGGGATTTTCTTTTGGCATTTCACCTTCTGTCTTCGATATGTGTCAATGAACGAAACCCAGGTTGTATGTCTACAAAGTTGAAGCAAGTGTTTTTCCTGAGATGACGGAATATCAACCTTGAATGATAGGAGAAATACAATGTATTCATTCGGTGTTTCTTCACGGCCACACAGATTTCCACAAGAAAATTAATGATAACAATAAAAATAAAACAAAAGTATTGAAATGTATTATCGTACAATAATAATAAAATAAGGTGTTTCGAAGACAATAACAACAATAATAATAAAACAAGGTGTTTGAAGAGTATAACATACAATCATCACATGGAGAAAAAACAAATTATGTAGAGGAAACATAAGTAACAAAGTGTGTTCTAATTCAACTTGCCAAAATTTGAATGAGCGAACGACATAAAACTACAACAAAAAGAACAAAATTGTAGATTACAATTTGTTGACAAATTCATTAGTGTAAGAAAGTGAATTGAAATTAAATACAATATGGACAAAGTCTTCAAATTTGCAATGGATGTAATTGTAGACAACAAACATTCCAAGCCTAGGCACTAGGAGACAAAACATATTTTGAAAATGACCCTAATCACCTCTTAAGACAGCTAGATGAAAGTATAATAATCAAAAGGTCTTAAACAAGGATTTAACAATTTCAAATATCTATCATCGGTACTTGTAAAATGGCCCAAAACCACCACTTATAACTACATGGAATTGAAAGTATTTAAAGGGATCTAAAACAATTTTGTTTTAACTTCAAATGTCCATAAAGAGCTTGAAGAGGGAGACAATTATAAAATGCATACACAATGGAAGTAGCTTGAAAACAACACAAACATACAACTAAGGGTATGGAACCCCAAGTTGAACCATTTTAATTTAGCAGGGACTTTGAAAATGGTTTTGATCTTTGAGGTATTCCTTTTGCATTTCCATTATTTTGATAATATCTCTACAAAATATTTGGCTATGAATCCCTACCACTTAGTACGTATAAAATCTCTACTTCAAAAGTTAACTTCAATCATCAAGTACTAACCCTAGGAAAACTTTAGGACATCACCCATTGTCACCTTAGTGATTATCCTCCTCACTTTAGGATGCCATGGCATCACATCCATAAACTTCTTGCAACCACATAGATATTAGAGATGTGATTAGAGTAAGAGAGATAACATTCTAGTGAATTAACAACCCTTTAAAACATCATAAGTCAAATATGATATCAATGGAGTGAAAAGGGTTTTAGATACCGCATACTTCCTCTTTAATCAAAGAACAACCTGCTATGATAAACAAAACAACCCTTTATATAAAGATATGGAAGCAACACATAAATAACAACCTTACACATGAAATTTGTGAAAAAGAAAAAGATGGAAGCCCTAACTTGTCAAGCCCTTCCTCCTTTCATTTGCAATTACTAAGTCTTTTGCCTTGTTTTTTTTTTTCATTCTGTTGAACTTCTACCATTGCTAACAAGCCCTTCCTCCCTTCATTTGCAATTACTAAGTCTTTTGCCTTAGGTTTTTTTTCATTCTCTTGAACTTCTTCCTTGCTAACGAGAGCTATTATAGTTTTACAGCTTTCAATCTCTAACCACCTCTTAATAAAATATATTTAGAAAATGCTAGAAACCTTAATAAAATAATCTAAATAAAACCCTAAAGGCCTCTAGAAAAAGTGCTCCTTTGGAAACTTCCATCATGCCTTGTGAAAATAACAAAGAGCATTTGAATGATCAACCATGCCTCCATACACATAGAGATTGGCTTAGAGAATGTGAAAATTCATTTCAAAGTCAAAATATGCCTCAAAATATGTAGAATGTGCATGGGATAGTGTGAAATGACATTATTGGTTAAACATGCATAAGAATATGAAATCACCTTTTAACATGTGGAAAGATAACTCAAAGGTGAGATATACATTAAAATATGTAGTAACTCCACCACATAAGCAAACACTCCAAATATGTAACCACTGCATCCAAATATGTAGAGATCATCCAAGTATGAAAATATGCCATGGACCATTGTATCTCTTCTAAGTCACCACTAATTTTCCAACTCTTTGATCTAATTATGAATAACAAACCAAGTAATGTTCAAGCAATATAGAACAAGGAAATGGTCTCAAGAAAATGCTCACAACATGTAATGCGGTTGATTCTTCAAAGTACACATCTACTGACGATGCACTACTGGCAAAATAATGTTTCCAACAATGCAAATGAACCATGCAATTTTAGGGGACAACACCCCAAAGAATAGAAAACATTACACATGGCAATCATGCACTAATCCATAGTAAAATTATTTGAAAAAATATGTCTAAGCAAATTAAATAATCTTACTAAGTTTTTTCCATGTTCATTAGGCTTGTAATACTTTTCATATCTTTTTGAAAACAATTAAAAGTATTACAAAACTATTCATTAAATTACACACACAACTATTTATTCATTAGGTTACACAAGTAATAGTGATAAGCCTATTTGATACATTATAATTGTTCAAACTCTAGTAATACCTTGCTTCTCTTCTTCATGCTATATTTTGAGTTATAGAACTTATATTTAGTTCATGTTTGTCATAAGTGTAGAGTTGGAGGAAAGACCAGTGTTAAGGATTTTTTACTCCTCAGAACTAGGTCTCCTTAAATTTCCTCCTTTACATCTTCTGAGTACTATTTCTAGCATTTTGAATTCCATCTAAACAACTCAGTTGGAAGCACATTAGTAATTTTTAATTTGAATATCTCTTAATTAAGCGCTTAGATGGGGTTCATGCAATCATAATGGAAATGTGATATCTTTGAAATTAACTTGTACTGAAGGTGCTTATAAAATTGGAAATGAATCTCCTATGTAAAGGGATCTATAAAAGTGGTCTATTGAAGCTTTGTCCAAAGTGTTTAACATTAATGTTTGCATGTTGGAAGAGGTTTTTGTTTGATCTTCTCTAGTATATGACATATAATAAAAGACATAATGGTTAAGGTAACATAATTAGAGTCGGGAGGCCCAACTTATTCCTATTCATTTTCTGCTTTTTTTCTAAATCAATATAATTAATCAATTATCTAAAGGAATACAACATTTGAGTACAATTAATTTCTTTTTTCTTTCACTTGAAATTTAATTCTGGATGAAAGGGATGCTATTAGTATCACTTCACCCCCTTTGCAACTCTAGAGCCTCATCTCCTAAAAGTGTTGCTAATACTGATAGTGCTAGTACTACGACTAGCGCGCAGCACAATACGACTGCATTAAATTAGTCATCAGATAACCCCGATGCCAACGCAATGGCTGGGGTGGATATTCGATTACCTACATTCAATGGTAATGGAGCAGAAGATCTAGAGCAGCATTGGTTCATCTGTGAAGCTATTTGGATGGTTCGCTTAGTTTAGAATGCAGACTTAAATAAAACGCAAATGATCATGACTCTAAGGGGTCGTGCGCTCGACTGGTCACATGAAGTTCTGCATGGTACCACCAGGAACACAACAAAATACCCTTGAAGAGATATGAGCCGCAATGATCTCTGAGTTCAAAAAACCTAAATCTGAGTCGCAATGTATCACTGAGATCAAAGAAATCAAACAAGCATTGGCAGAGTCAGTATGGGACTTTGAACAACAGTTTAAGTCTTCGATGGCCAATGCAAGTTTCCATATGTCAGATGTACAACATAAAGAATGGTTTATTGCTGCACTATTACCACACATCCGGGGCTTATTGATGCAACAAAAGATTGAGTCACAGATAGAAGCGCTAGAGTTGGCAATGAACTTGGAGGCCTCGCCAATTGGTGATGGTGCCACAGGGATGGTGCATATTCAGTCGCAGTTGACGAATCTGATAATACAGCTTCAAGACATCAAGAAGGGTAAGTAATCCCATGAAGAATTATGGTGCACAAAATGCAGAATGGATGGACACACCAAGGATAATTGTTCGACCTTCATGAATTATGTCTCATCTGGTGCACCAAACCCATTAAGTGCCCATGGACTACCCTGGTGTCGCATATGCCAAACTAGAGGACACTGCGATAAAGATTGTTTATACTTGCAAAATATAGTAAGCACTCCCGCAAACATGTTTTGTAAATTTTGTAAGTCAATAGGGCATGAAGAGAAAGATTGCAAAGCATACCAGCTCCTGAAGGAAATGACGGTCGACTCATACTTGATGAAGAATGAGGGGCAGACTCAGGTTGAACCGGTGCAAGCATCATATCAACCTGCGTAGTTATAGCCTAATCAGTATCAGAACCAGTATCATCCTCAATATGCACCACAAAAACCATATGCACAACAGAATCACTATCAGCCTCCATATCAGCAGAATCAATACCCCCCGCGGCAACCACACCCTCAAGGAAGGGGTGGAGTAAACTTCAAAGGCTAAGGAGGAGGAGGAGGATTTGGTAGAGGAAGAGGTCAGGTTACATGCTACAATTGTGGACAACCAAGTCACTATGCCAGACATTGCCTCGAACTTGCGAAGACATGTTCATATTGTAAGGGACATGACCATAATGTGGAGAAATGTCCTCAGTTGATCGCAAAGTAGCAGGCTAGAACCATCACAGGTCCTAACCCTGCGTAGAAACCGAACCCAAATCCCAATCCTAACTTGAATATTCAGATGATTGTTGTTGAACCAAGAAATCCAAATGTGGCTGTCATAACACGAGGAGGTGCTACAACCGGAGCTAATCAAGAAACCCTGAAAGAATAACTGTAGCTATAGGTACGACCCACGACATGGAAGAAGGCGTCATTTGACATCCAGAAATAGAAGCAAGTATTCATGGACATGCAACATGAGTTTGTGGAGCCAGAAGAACAGTCGACATCAAAAGAAATCAGGGAGATGCCTGAACGGTTTCAGTAGATATTCCAAAAGAAGACTCCACAAAAGGTTAGTAAGCTCAAGTCATTCCTATCAAGTTGCTTAGCATTAATTCAAGATAAATATGCTATCACAGAACTGTAAGCACTGATAGAAGAAACACTAGTAGAGCCACAACCTGGAAAGAAAGTTGACCAGGCCAGTAAGAAATTCAAAACTAGGCGCAAGTTAAGAATGACTGTGCATATAGGGGATTGTGACATGGATTACATCATCTTAGACCTAGGCTCTGATGTTAATATTCTAGCACGACAGAGTTGCGAGAGTATGGGCAATCCGCACCTAGACTAGTCTCCCATCCAACTGTGACTTGCAAATCAGGCAAAGGTTCTACCAATTGGTAGATTGAGTCAAGTCCCTGACAACATTGAATGGTTGCACACTTTTGCAAACTTTGAAGTCATTAACATTGTTGATGACATGAATCCATATCCCACATTGCTGGGGATATATTGGGCCATAAACAATCAGACCATTATCAATTTCATAAAAAGGATCCTCTCATTCGAGGATAATGAGATGAGAGTAGAGTCGCCCATTGATCCATTGGAAGGACAGAGATATGTCGAGCCTGTATACAATGAGAGACAAGGTGACTATCTCAACCAGATTTATAATGTCACTGCCATGCTAGAAGACTATATCAATCCAACAGTGGATGGAAACCTGAGCTGGAAGAGTGCTAGTTCCCGCACATCAGACTCGAGGGAGGTGTTGGAGAACTGGAAAAATAGGCTACATGAGGTCTCTATGAGGAGGTGCACAAGAGTTACAAGGTTTGTGCAATGGGTGGAGAACGAGCTATGAGATCTACCCACCTATAAGGGTTTGCATAACCTTGCGACCTTCTTAAGTGAGTTCGAAGGACTTGTAATAGGTTCCCAGTGCTTGTATGCATTAGATCATGTGTTGAAGGCTACACCCACTAGATGGTGGGGTACACACAAGCAATTCATAACAAAATGGACACAATGCAGAAGGTTAATGGAAGTCAAATTCAGCAAAGAAGTCCCCACAAGGAGTCACAAATATACAGGATTGTCAAGCCCTGTCGAGCACATCAATTGGTGTCACACCATATTTGCAGAATACCCGCGACAAGAGTGGGTTCACCATTTCATTCACACATTGGAAATGACACCTAGAACATGGTATGCATCTACGAAGTTGTGACAAGGAACCCAAGAGTGGGAAGGGATCGCTAAGTAGTTTAGGAAAACATTTGAATTTACTGATGAACAACCTATAGTTGATGTTGCGCTTCAAACGATAAAGGAGAAGATATTTGCTGAAATTCCTGTCGAAGAGGCAAATTCTCACCAGTGTAGTGCAACCATTCAGCAATGGATAGCCCGCTGCAATCTCGCTGGAGACCCAGATGATGATTTGGCTAGCATAAACATATCGGAACCAGAGGGTACGCGCATGGTAGAAGGAAGTGGTATTTCCAGTGACCAATTCCTACAGCGGTTGAAAATCAAGAAAGTAAACATTAGGTAGCCAAAGAACCCAAAGTTCGACAATATAGGATATTATTGGGATGAAGAGATAGTCGTGAAGATCATAGACTTGCTGCATGAGTATCAAGACCTGTTCCCTACCAATTTCTCAGAGATGAAGAGAATAGTCGGTGACCTAGGGGAGATGAAAACACCCTTGCGACTAGATGCTAAACCCAATAAACATCGCCCGTATAGACTGAATCCAAGATATAAAGAGAAGGTAAAAGTAGAATTGGATCGCATGCTTGATGCAGGAATCATTGAAACTATTGAGGAATCGGAGTGGATTATCCCTATAGTGATCCAGGATAAGAAAACAATCGGCGAAGTGAGGATTTGTGTCGACCTGAGAAAATTGAACGATGCATGCCTGCACAATCCATTCCCAACACCATTGACAGATCAAGTACTTGAAAGTGTCAGAGGACAAGAGATGTATTCATTCACCAATGGATTCTCTGGCTATCATCAAGTCAAAATTGCAAAGGAGGATCGCCATAAAATGACCTTTGTTATAGAATGGGGATGCTACCAATATACGGTAATGCCCTTTGGACTCAAGAATGCACCTGCTATTTTTTCTAGAATAGTAGTCTCTGTTTTTAAAGATTTTATTCATAAATTTCTTGAAGTCTACTTTGATGATTGGACTGTGTTTGATCTAGTAAGATACCTTATGGAGAGTCGGCACATGATGCTGGCCCGCTGTCGTTAGTATCTGATCGCACTGAATTCCAAGAAATTTATTTTTTGCACACCATTTGGTGTTTTTTGGGTCACGTCATATGTCGCGATGGTATTTTGGTCGACCCAAAAAAAATTGTGATTATCCTTGACTTATCACCACCTACATTAGTCAAACAACTCAAGTCAGTGCTAGGACATACAAGCTACTACAGGAAGTTCATTCGAGCGTATGCAGAGATCACTGCACCTATGGAGAAACCACTAAAGAAAGATGCAAAGTTTCAATGGACACCATCTTTCCAGGAAAACTTGGACAAATTGAAGAACAAGATGGCCATTGTGCCAATACTTGTGTTCCCTGACTAGAATAAGGAATTCCATGTTCATGTCGACACGTCATCTGTCGCGCTCAGCATAGTCTTGACACAAATAGGAGAGGGTGTGCTTAACCACCTCGTTGCTTTTGCTAGCTTAAAACTATCAACGATGGAAAAGAACTACATGACAACGGAAAGAGAAGGCCTCAGTATGGTCTATGCGATTCAGAAGTTCCGACACTACTTGTTGGGTGGACATTTCCATATGTACACTAATCATTCAACGCTGAAATACCTAGTCAACAAGCCAATGTTGGGGGGGGTCTGTCAATGTCTTCTCTTGTTCCAAGAATTTGATTTTGAGGTCATTTTCAAACCTGGTCGACTGAATGTTGGGCCAGACCACCTGTCTATGATAGAAAGTGGTGAAGAGGCAACCAACCTGGAAGATAATTTTCCCGATGCACAGCGATTTGTGGTCACTATGATGGAAGATCATAACAAGGAGTTTAATGCAATCATCCACTTCTTGAGTACATGCTATGCACCTCTAGGATTCTCCACTAATCAAAAGAAACACTTGGTTTTCAGAGCTGCGGACTTCACATTGATTCCTAGACACCTCTGTGTTTTTTATTATGAGCGACCTTGGGTTATGAGTGAAGCACATGCTGGTGTCGTAGGAGGACACTACGTAGGAAAAGAAACTGTGCCCAAGATATTGCAATCAGGACTATGGTGGCCAACCATACACATGGATACTAAAATCTTCTTCAGGCACTGTGATATCTTCCAGAGAAAAGGAAAACCATCGCGTCGCGACAAGATGCCACTTGCACCATAGATAACACTGCAAGCCTTCGACAAGTGGGCTATTGATTTTGTGGGTCCAATCAGTCAACCAGGGAAAAATATTGGCACACGCTACATTATCACTGCGACAGACTATTTAACTAGATGGGTTGAAGTCACGCCTGTTAAAGATTGCATCACTATGACTGCGACGAAGTTTTTATTGGAAAATGTGGTGACTAGATTTGGATGCCCAAAAATTCTACTCAGCAACCAAGGTACGCATTTTGTTAACAAAATGATTGTTGATCTTACTGCAGAGTTCCAGATCCAACATAAGAAGACGACACCCTATCATCCTCAAGCAGATGGAATGGTCGAAGCCTTTAACAAGATTCTAGAGAATGCATTGACCAAAGTGTGCAACATGCACTGAGATGACTGGGATTAGAAAGTATCAGCTGTGTTATGGGCGTATCGCATAACTTGCAAACGACTAACATGACACACCCCATTCAGACTGGTATATGGAAGGGAAGATGTTGTGCCAATGGAGTATATCATGTCGAGTCTGCGGATTGCTACGCTGACGGAGATGCTGTCGAGCAGAGGTTGTCACAACTTGTTCAGATGGAATAGGATCGCTTCATCACAGGATTTCATCAGACATTCTAGATGCAGAGACAGAAAGCATGGCATGATCGCCATATCTGGGTTAAACCATTCAAAGTTGGAGGACTTGTGTTGTTGTATGACAGCACGTTTTTCAAACACCTAGGTAAGCTAAAGACACATTGGCTAGGGCCATATGAGATCGCGCGCATCACTAATGTGGGCGCAGTAAAACTGTGGAGACTAGATGGAACTTACGTCGCAGGTATGGTGAATGGCAGTCGCTTGAAACCATACTATGATGGTCATAACATCCTTGGCTAACATCACGCTGCACATGAAAAGAAAAAAAAGCGAAAAGGCAAAAATTGTTCTGTCTCACGTCTACGGCGGAACCAGCTAAAAGTGCAAGAAAAAGTGCAAAGCGCAGGAAAAGGTGGAAAGTGCAGAAAAAAACGGAAATGACAGGCTAGTCGATATTAAAAGTGAAAATATTCAGCGAAGATTGAGGCAGTTATGATAGCTAAGCGTCATTAATTCAATGAGATATGAGGAGAATGACGACGTGCTTTTTGGTCCCATCAGCCGTCCTCGACATAACTGCCATAACTGTGTTGACAGGTACATCAAAACACTCGAGTTGCCAAGTTAATGAAGGGACCCGTTGGCTGAGAAGCCCATGTAACCGATTAGACCTCGACCTCCCATCACATGACGACTGTAGGACGCATAGGTGAGTATAAATGCAAGGCTTCGCCATCAAACAATCTTTTACACACACATAGAGCGAGAAAGCCAGAGCCGAAGCCTATCACAGAGTGAGCCAACACCCATGGTAATAGATATCTCTAGTGCAAGTGAGCTATCTGACATGACTTTCAATCTCAGGTGTTCAATTGAAGAAGAGATCATGTCGCCCAGAGTACAAGAACCAGAACGCGACTCGATGGCACAAGCAAGAAATAATTTTGCTCCTGCAACTACTTCGACCCCTGTTCCACCCCCTGGTTCGGGCCCTGTGTTGAACCCTGTTCAAAACCCACCAACTGCACCTGCACAACCTATCAGAGAGCCAAGACAAGATGGGGAGAGAGCAACTGGAGAGTCATCCTAGCCAGGACTATCAAGAAAATGGAAGGATAAGGTCATTATGGACAACGCTAGAAAAGAGCCCATGGAGGAGGATGTGCTAAAGGAAGAGTTGTTGGAGGAGGACTCCCCACCCCATAGAGACCAAAATGTTGAGGAAGAAGAGGAAAGCTACCTACACTATGTCCAGTCAAGGAGAGCCGAGTCATATCCAGTGACGCTTCCCATGAAGGCACGCACATTTTTAGTAGCACCCCAGATCCCTGAGCGCGTACCCGTGCTAATGGACATAATGCCAAAACTCGCCCAGTTAGGATTCGAGGATTATGACACTCGCTTGCAGCTAGGTTTGGAAAGAAATAACTACATGGTCACGATTCAGATCGGGCCAACTGGGCCTGAGGTTCTCAAGCCAATGAAGTGGGATACTGGTGCCGACCAAGCAGGTTTGACGAACTTGTTGTTCATGCCCCATTTCGGCCATGGCCTGCAGGCCAACACATATGTGAAAAAACTCCTGGTTTGTTTCCAAAAAGGGTGCCTATGGCTTGATCGAACCTACCCAATTGATGTCGAGCTTATCTCGTCAATCACAGGGCTCTAGAAGAAAGGACACAACCTCGCACCATATTTGTGCTAGGGCAAGGATAACACCAAGATGAAGCAGACGTAAATTTGCAGCGCACGGGTAGGGGATTCTCGATTCCCCATATCAAAGACATCGGTGTGTGATTCCCTGCAAGGATCCTGTCGTGCAAGTTGTTGCACAAGATGAGGCCGATTGAATGCACTCCTGGACGGGTAGAGCTTGCAAAATAATGCTCATAAGGTGTGACTTTCAACTGGTTGTAGTTCTTGCTGAATGAACTGATAGACGACACAACACAGGCACATGAGGATCCCAAATACAAATTTCACTACTCCTAGCTGCTCATCCTGATATCGTTCACCTTGTGGTCCAACCCAGCAAGCTATGAGCCAATGGATGTCCCACTACCTTGCCTTAGCGCAAAGTACCAAAACCTATGGGAGGACAAGAAAAACAAGATCTGTCAGACGGATAATAACATCGAGTTTTTTCTACATGTCGAGGCCCTACGCAATGTTATCAAGAGATCCCACTGAGTCTGGGCTGCGATGGTGCACAGGTATGCGGCCTTCATCAATTTCCATGCGGGAGCGCATAACATGATTTTGGAGCCGAATAAGGACCCGGCCAAGGAAGCACACCAGGCAGGGTTCATGATCACTAATGATGATGTGGACGCAATTGTCCAAGAATGGTCGGATGAATGGCTCGACCCATTGGAAGAATTGTTGCCTAAAGGAGAAAACCAAGAAGACCCACCAACTGACCAAGGTAGAAACGTTGGCGCAAGCAGGGATGTTAGAAATGGCCCAGGACACAATGGAGGCGACAATTAAGACAATCAATCGCAAGAAGGGAAAGATGATAACAGCGGTGATGATGGCTCCCATCAAAGCGATGAAGAATAGACCTAGAAGGACGAGAAGATCCGCAACCGCCAGAAAGAGCAGCAACAACAACATGGGCCACTGCACAAGAAGAGAAAATCTAGCAAAACGACTAACATGGATACATTGACTAAGGACGATATTCAAGACCTAGCATGCGTTGTAGCTGATGTCTCCAAGGAAATATTCGAGGTTCTCAATGTGTAGCAGGAAAACGTCGTGGGTCAAGTTGCAGTGCACCTCAATAAGCTCATTGACGCCATTAACGACGTCAAAACCACTCTCGAGGTTGAAACATATGGCGTGGATCCTAACATCCCATTGATAACACCAGAGCTAGTGCCTCCAATCAAAGTACAAATCCACGAACATGCAATGGAAATAGGAATGGCGACAGGAGTGTTTGATGATGTTGTCAAAGAATTTGACACATTGCAGATCGACTTCTCCAAGCTCTCATTGGGAGAAGTATATGAGTTGCAACAGGAAGCCGTGACGGAAATACGACTTCAGGAGAATGTTGTTGCCTATCAGGCAACAAAAAAGCAAATGAATCCCAATCAACACAAAGCCCTCTTGAAAGAGAAAGAACAAGATTGTGGTGCGCGAGCAGAGCGGCATTGCACTAGTTGAATCCTTAAAGGGTGTGATCGCAGAGTTCCCTCTAGAAGATGTCCAAGAAGATGAAGAATCAGTTGCTAAGGTTGCCCGGCTGTCGCGGATTGTAGTGGAACTAAAGAAGCAAGTTGAGGAGCTTCAAGCAAGGAAGGTACTGAGCACACCTCGTGAGGTGCTCGAAGAGTGAAGCATAACAGTGTTTGAGGTTGTGGGGAAGATAGGTGAAGGAGAAAAACTCCGCATTAGGGCAGTTGAAGCCGTTTCCATGATATGGGAAGCACTTCTAGAATATGAGACGAGAGAAAATATCTGGGAAAGTGCGTGGCAAGTTGACAAGAAAATCAGCATGCAAAAGGCAGAGATGAAGAAGCTGTCGTTTCAGGAAAAGGTTATGAAGATGGCTGAAATAAAACAGTTGTAGCAGGAAGTCCAAGATCTCTGTGACCAAGAACGGACTGGGGAAGCAGAGGTGGAGGCACACCAATCGAAAGAAATGCGACTCACAGGCCTTATTCATCCTGTGCAGTAGAAACTTCAACATATTGCATAGTCTCTAGAGGCAGGACCGTTGGAACATATCAGTTCTGACCGAGTGGAGCAGTTGGCCACACATGCAAAGGAAGTAACAGCGGAAGTTGCTAGAGTGCAACAAATGTTAAAAGAATTTCAGGACAAGGTTGGTCCTACGGCGCAGCTAGAGCCTTGCTAGAAACATAAGTGGTTGGAAGTAACTACAGTTTTGCGGCAGGAAATTTTGCGGAGATGTCCAATTTCGCTTAGTGGCTTAGGATGAGCCACGGGTGAGTGTTGGGGACCTGTTGGGCCAGGAAAAGTGCATAAGAAAGGATTTGACGTGCAAGCAAAGGAAGAAAAGTGTGTCCATGACAGCGATAAAAGTAGGTCAAGAAGCAAAAAGAAGGAGCTGACACAGAAAGATAAAACATGCGCGCGGCAGAGAAAGGCATGATAAAGACGGAAAGGAAGCGCAGAACAGAGGAATCCACGACAGGGTTGGTGCGACAAGGAAAAGCACATCCAAAGTCGGTGGAAGAGGTAGGTAGAAGAGTTATTGCTGGACAAGAGGAAGTCAAGAAATACTGCAGAAGGACGAGCCATCAAAAGATAGAAGGGCAGTTTTGTGGCTAGTTATGACTAGTACAAAAGACTGAAGGATGTTTTCCACCGCTAGTTAAGGCTATGGTTAATGTCATGAAGGACTTTCACGGCTAGATATGGGTTGGAATTTAATGTAACAAAGATATTTTGTAACCACTTGAGTCTGTGATAACTGAGTAGTACTCAATCGGCCCTCCGTGGTCTGGTAAATAGTATAAATAGGAGGAATCTGTTCTGTATAAGGGTTGAGTTAGATAATATTGAATTAGATTCAGTAGTAGTTCAGTTGTTTGTTCAAGAGGAGAGTCTAATAGAAGGAGAAGGTTGTTGAGTCACGGATCTTACAGTTGTGTGCATAGACCACTAGTAAAGTAGAAGAGTCGATCCAGGCTATGTGCAGATCAGTAGGAATACATAGAAGCAATAAAACAGAGAGCATGAGAGCAAGAAATTGAGTTAGAAAGACATATCTTAAGAACAGTCTTCAAGTTGC
The DNA here is from genome assembly GCA_001517045.1 of Pseudotsuga menziesii. Lineage (NCBI taxonomy): Eukaryota > Viridiplantae > Streptophyta > Pinopsida > Pinales > Pinaceae > Pseudotsuga > Pseudotsuga menziesii. Next base: position 170,784 of record LPNX010906694.1, on the reverse strand, counting down.
AGGCTGCAAGGTGCTACCTATGTTTCTCATGCCAGATGAAGAGCACCTTGGTGGTTTTTCCCAGATGGGCTTACACATTATTTCCTGTGTTATATGAATAAATGTTTATGTGAATGTTTGCTTATCCTACATTATTACAGTTACAGTTGTTGTTGAATGTATGTTGCAGTATGTATGAATGATTGTTTAAAAGTATTGTTGGACTGCTGTGTATAAGTACAATATAAGTCATGCGATGTGTCAAGTATAACGAATTGGCTTCGTCACATAGTTGCACCAGTTGTTAAGGTTTAAGGACACTGTCGTGTTGTGCAGGTGACCTGTGGAACTTGGTTGTGTCGCTGTCATAGAGTGAAAGACTCCATCCCATCACCTTTGTCGAGTGCCTTCGTTGGGTGCCAAGGGACTTTAATCCCTCTCCAACTACAGAAACATGGTTATGGAAGTTACCCATTAAGATATATCATATGAGACTGCACCTACTTCACGGGAGTTGCCGACTAAGCTTGCTCTGTCTGGCCGATGTCTTTTGGTGTCTTGTTGGTATTGTGTTGTTGTTGAACAGCGAGTCAAGACAAGAAATAGAAAGAGGCCAACACCACTTCCTCCATATATCTGATCATTTCTAATGCAAACACGACAGACTCTCTAGAATATATGGATGACTCATAATTGGGAGACTTAGACCTTTAGGGATTGAAGGAATCTGGCAAACAAAACATCCTGATTTTAGAGCCTCCGAATGAGCTCTTCAAGAAAGCTTTGATAAAATCCAGAACCTCATTAGGGAAAATCCCGAAAACCACTAGTAAGGAAACCAACATGGGAATCAAAGTGAATGGAAGGAAATATCTCAAAAGGAAACACCAAGAAGGTAAAAAGAAAGGGTGAAGGACCAACTGGCAAAGATTGGATGAATTCGGCTCCTTAATGCTAGATTCATGACATTACAACCAGCTATCGAAATTATTCTCTACTCTCCCCCCTGTTCGTCAATGAAGATTATTTCGTGGAATATAAGAGGACTAAACAATCCATCCAAACAACATCTCCTTATAAACAAAGTTGTAATGAAAAAGCCTGTGATTCTTATGATCCAAAAACTAAGTGTACTTCTAAAACTCTTGAAAATATTACCAAACATATATGGAACAACTCCAGTTTCATTGTTATTGATGCTATGGGAGCCTTAGGAGGTATTTCCCTTTTCTAAAACCCTTAGGAAATCCTTTTGGGCAATTTTGTTGCAACCCCCAAAACTCTCTTTGCTAGTTTCCACTTGATTGGAACGAATAACAAGGGTTTGATCATTAACATCTACTGGCCTCAGATCCTGGATAAAAAAATTATCCTTCTCAATAACCTCCAATGGTTCATGAATATGCATCTAGATGGTGATTGGATCTTGGGAAGCGGCTTCAACATGATCACTAACCCGCTGGAGATAAAAAGAGGAGTGAGGAAAGTGGATAGAGACAACCATGCTTTCAAGAAATTCATTAATCACAACCAATTTCTCAACTTGGAAGTAGCCAATGGCATTTACACTTGGAACAATAGAAGGGGAGGTCAATACCAAATTGCCTCCATACTTGATCGATTTCTCATATCTAATAATATTTATGTATGAGGAGAGGATTGGTCTATCTCCATCCTCACTACCAATGGACCATCAACCTCCAATAGAACCACGGGGGGGATATCAAATAAACCCTTCCAATTCAAAAAATTCTTGTTGGACCACCCTAATTTCAATATCAACATAAAAAATTTGTGGGCGGAAGTTGTTATCCCCTCAAGATCTCTCATGTATAAATTCTAACAAAAACCGAAAAACCTCAAACAAAGGCTAAAAAAATGGAACATGAACACCTTTGGTAACACCCCTGAGGAAAAAAAGAAAATAGAAGACCAGATGGAAGAATTACAAAAAAAATGGTTCTCTCAGAGCGTTCAAAGGAGGCTTTCCATTGTGAAGAGGTCTTCTCTAATCAACTAGAAGACTGTCTCAAATAGGAGGAAATCCTCTGGCAACATAAATACAAAGTGCAATGGTTGAAAGTGGGTGACAAGAACACCAAGTTTTTCCACAACTAAATGTTGCAACATAGGAAACATAATAAAATTGTCATGCTAAAATATGCCACTAGAAGAAGCCTTCACTAACACAAGGATATATCTACTGAGTTGAACTCCTTCTTCAATAACTTATCCACAAAACCTCAAGGGAACATAATGGATGATATCAATGATATAACCAAAAACATACCATGTATTATAACAAAGGAGCACGATGAAGGATTAAGTAGGTTCATCACTATGCAAGAGGTGAAAATTGTAGTAAAATCCCTGTAGGATGGAAAATCTTCAAGAGCTGATGGATTTACCATAGATTTCTTCCATTCTTGTTGGAACATCATTAAGGATGAAGTGCTTGAAATTGTGGGAAACTCTTGTCAAAACAAAGGTATTCTCTATGGTTTCAATGCTACTTTTCTTACTCTCATCCCCAAAGGTAGTTGTCCCTCCTCTCTAGATAAGTTTAGACCCATAGTCCTCTACAATGTTATTTACAAAATAATTACTAATGTCATCGACAATCAACACAAGACCCTCCTTCCCATTCTGATCTAGAAAGAGAAATGTGGTTACGTTGAAAGCAGATAGATACTTAATGGTGTTATCCTAGCCCACGAAGTCATCTACTCTCTGAAAACCACCAAAAATTATGGAATGATGATAGAGTTGGACATGTCCAAATCCTTTAACAAAGTCAAATCAACCTATATCTCCAGAATCCTTCAAGCATTTGGTTTTAATCAACTTTGTATTGATTGGATCCTCAACGTCATCTGTTATGTTTTCTTTTCCATTTTGGTTAATTGTTCTCCTACCACCCCCCTTCGAGAGGTATACGACAGTGTGATCCTCTGTCACCCTTCATGTACATTCTTATGGTCGAAGGCCTGGGAAGAATCATTCAGGCTAAAATTCATGCGAATACCCTCAAAGGTATTAATATTCACAGAGGCCCCCCACATGCTCTTATGAGCATTTTGTAGATGACACCCTTCTCATGGGTCACCCCTCATTTAAAAAACCCAAAGTTTTCAGAAGAATCTTAAAACTTTTCAAAGAAGCCTAAGGGGCTTGTGTCAACCTTGAAAAATTCCAACTCTTCTTCTCCAATACTACTCCATTGATCCAAATATGTATATCTCACTGCCTTGTCTTTACTATCAACAATCTTCCTACTAAATAACCAAATGTATCTCTTATGGAAAAGCCTCTCCGACAAGCAAATTGGGAAGATATCCTTGATCACCTCAACAAGCGTCTCTCAAGTTGGTCCTTCAGATCCCTTAATATAGAAGGGAGACTAAACCTAGTCAAATTTGTTCTTACAATGCCCCTTTATCTTTATATTTTCTCCCTTGTGACCCCCAAATCCATCATCAAAAGAATTAGAAACCTTAAAAGAAAAAATCCCCTCGAGAGGCAATGACAACCGAGACAAGTGGGATCTCACCAGTTGGGAAGAGGTATGCAAACCAAATCTCAAAGGGGGTCTAGGACTGAGAGATCCGGACATAGCCAATCAAGTTTTGGGGTCAAAAATCTCATGGAATTGGATTAGGCACAAACAACAGCCCTGAGGACTTTTTTAGTAGGCAAAGTATTATCCACTCTAGGAGCATTAGGATCTAATCAGATTCAATGACCATGTTTAAGGCTCTGTCATTTGGAATCTTGCTTGGGATAACCGACAATTAATACAAAACCACACCTTCTGTGAGATACAAAATGGAGGAAAATCCCTGTTATGGGATGAGTCATGGCAACAAGCTCCCAAGCTGCAAAACAACCTCCTTGACCACCTCTTCAAGGAAGAGATGGAAAAAAGAAACTTCTACAAATTCTATCATTTCTAGAACACTGAGGAAGACCATTCTTAATGGAGACAATGGTTGTACCCATCGACCGATGACCCTTCCAATCCCCACCGGATATTGCAATAGTCATCATGGAGGAATTAGAGAATATGAGAATAAAAGTCAAGGATGGAGATGACAAATTGAGAGGAGGCTATTTACCAAAAGGCGGATTTTCAACCAAAGAAGGCTTCAACATAGCTTCTAGATACCACAATTTGCACGATGATCCTATCTAGCACTAAGTTTGGGCCATCAATCTCTGTCCGAAAATATCAAATTTTCTATGACTACTAGTTAATAATAGAATGCTCACATTGGAAAATATAATAAAAAGAGGTTGTGTAGGGCCAACTTAGTATCATCTTTGTTATCAAGTTGGAGAATACAAAGAGCATCTTTTTAATTCTTGTCCCTTCATCAATGACTTATGGGACAAAGGGGTTGTGACCTTTAGATTAACAAAAACAGATAGAACCAACATCAATACCACCCTCCTTAACTGGAACTACAAGCCTTTCGACAATCCCATTCTCAATAGAATTTGGACTTTGTTTCCTTCCTTCATTCTCTGGCCTATATGGAAAGAAAGAAATAAAAGAATCTTTAGGGATCAATCCTCACCCCTAGATGATGTATGGGTAAAGCTCAAAGTCATGCTAAAGGAGACTGCCGACATCCAACCCTAGTTGGACGAAAACAAGAAGCTCAATGCAAGGGAGGACATAATTCTAAAGGCGTAGGCTCTCAATATTCAACTCAATGCCACCAGGACCAATTCCTACACCCGCCACAATTCCAATCCTTCTCTCTAGACTCCTCCTCCTACTGGTTTTATCAAATTAAATTTTGATGGGACCTCTAAAAACAACCCTAGAAAAGATGGATTTGGAGTAGGGTACATTATTACACTCTCTGTCGGTTATATGGGAATCAACAACAATAATGCTTCCAAAATTGAAGCTCTAACAAAAGGGCTCAAAATAGCCAAGACTAACAACTACATGAAACTCATTATGGAGGGAGACTCTCAAATTGTGATTAACAAAATGTCTAAAATTATGAATGGCACACCCATAAGAGTACTCAGTATAAACTCGTGATTGGAGGAAGATATGAGAATCATGGTTGACTTGTTTTGATGCATACCTATGTTGATCCCTATCCATGCCAAAAGAGAGGCCAACAAAGTAGCAAATTAGCAGACTACATAGAAAAGGTGGCTACGTCACTAGGGTAAAGAAAAATTGATGACCCTCCTTCCCTCCCGGTAGGAGAGGCATTCCTGCCAAGCTATCAAGCCACAAGAACCAAAGATGTGGACTCTCATTTACTCGACCACCTCAATCCAAGTGGTAATGGTTAGTTGCATCCCGACAAGAAAACAAAGATGGAAAGGACAACTAGCGTCACAACCAATACCGTTATCATGGATGGACAAGACGACATTTACAAGGTGTTATATCACAACAATGTGGAGGACATGGCTCAAGGACAGGTTATTAATGAAACTTAAGCCCATCCTCAAGTTTGGTATGGAGTCCTCAACAAACGAGTTCACGGAATTTTCAAAACTTACAAAAATACTGCTAAGTCTTACAAAGTGTGGGTGTTGGGGGTTTTCCTCTCACCTGATTTCATTTTTGAACTTTAAACCACCCAACAAACAACATAAATTAATTACAGATTTTGTAGATTAAAATTACGAGATTCCGACATGAAATCAGCCTAAAAGTCAAAAAGTCCCCTCGTTAAACAGCTCCCTCAACAAATAAATACACAGCAACGAGCAAAAGTACACATCATGAGAAGAAAAGGCAAGAGAAATGGTAAGTACGAGCTTGTAATGGCAATAAGCCTTAACATCTACAATGTTTTGGGAAGTCGAACCATACCAAGTTCTAGATTTTATCAAGGAGTGGTTAGTCTCATCTCATTTTCAAACTCTGGTTCAAAACTATGGGACGCCCCAAGAAATGCGATTTGTTCGACCAGGAGCATGGTAATATTACTACCGATCAACTTAAAGTGGCAGAAGTAGCAAAGGCTTACAGAACCTTGATAACGCAGGACATTAAAATAGAGTTGAAGAGAAGGAGCAAGAGCTGTGGGATACATCATTCAACATGCGCAGCCAGTGGACAATATCAACTTTGGGAGCCAAACCCTGGCTCCAGGAAATCCCTCTTTGACAGAACTCTAATTACCTTCTGGAACGACAAAATCACCTTTGGTCAAATTATGGTTGAAAGAGAAAGAAGGCAAATTTCAGGCAACAACATAAAAGAAATTATCAAGGATCTTCATAGAGAAACTATCATTCTTAATACAAACCTAACTCGGATGGCCAAAAGGGTTAACATTGACTTTATTCCAGGGAAATCCTCTGAGAAGCAAGCCCCTGAAGGCACTGATGAAAAGACGGGGGACTGGGAAGAGCGCAAACATGAAGCACCCATAGACGACATGAGAGAAGACCAAGAGAGTTCTCTGGCTACCTGGATCTGGAATCCCAACAGAGTCAAATATTTGTATACTCATTATGAAGGATCTGTAGCTTTAAACTGAATCTTGTACACTCTCACTCAGGAAATATCCAATGCTAGTCTGGGAAAAGAAATCCTCTCACTGGTTGAACACAACAAACGCCTCAACCGACTGATGGCCTCCAAAATGAGAATCACGACCAAGTATATCGAAGCAAGTACCACAAGAGTTGTTGTCAACCTTGAAGCCTCCATGGATACACCCATCATCATCCTAGATGATGAGGATCCCACCCAAGGTAAACCAGGTTCTCTTTCATCACATTTTCTCCATGAAAATCAGTTTATTTGTTCTCTATATCAGCTCCATTCTTTGTAATAGTGGACAACATAACAAGATTGTTTTTGCCAGCCATAAAGGTGATCCTTATAGTCTCTACAATAGATATCTTAGGGAAAAGATTCGTATAGAAGGAACCATCAAGAACTTTGCTAACAGTTTGGATCTCCAAGATCTCTTCTTCAGTCTGGTGTCTTGATCTCCAAGATCTCTTCTTCAGTCTGTTGTCTCCAAGAGGAAGGATGGCCACTGTCTATCATTTTGATCTTTGTAATTTTGACCATTTTGCTATAATATATATGTTCTCTTCTAGATTTTTTATTTTTATTTTTATTGCAGTTCCAGTTTTTTGTTTGTGTGTGTGGCGAGTCAAAATTACAGTTTTACAGTTTCTTTCCTGCGTCCTTTTTCAGATTTCTATGAAGACCTATAAGCAGATTTTCAGGAGCTTTCAGGGCTACAGTATTTTTTTTTAAAGAATACAGGGAGAACATCTTTTTGTAGATCTCTTTTAAGACCCTACAGAGATATTTTATTTTTGAACTTTACATAAACTTGGTGCAAATAGGACACCTTGACAACATTATGCAGGCATAGACAATATGTACTTGGACTTTTTTTTCTTCAGAATATATATATATAAAAGAAAATTTATAATTTAAGAGTTTTAAAAAATATTAACATAATTAAAAAATCATTATCATGAAATTAAAGTATTTATTACTTTCCAAAATTATCATTCAATTTTAATTTATTAGTCTTAAGATTATAGTAAAAAAAGATTGAATAATAAAAATGCTTACAAAGTTCTCTAAAGCATTTTGATTAATCAATTTGATAACACTTCATACTTAAAAGAGTCATTTTCTGTTAGAATATAATCCGTTAGGGATTATATAATATTGTAAATAAATAAATAGGAATAGTTGGAAGCCGAAAAGGCTCGACTGAAGGTGAAATAAACCGTCACATGAATGTAAAAATGAATGCTTAGCCATGAATAGATTAATTTGAATCGGGAGTTATTACCAACAACTGGTATCAGAGCCAAGTTCATAACTCTTGCGTGCATGCCTGCCATTCTGTCCAGACTGCTCCATCAGTCTGCCAGTGGCATGAGAAATCCAGTCTCTGCGTGCATGCATTATTGGTATAGCACAATACCTAACCCTAAACCTAATTATTGGTATTCTGCATACTCTCTGTGAAATTGTTGTGCATGACCTGGTGTGACATTCTCTCCTGAGTCGCGCTCTCTTGATAGGAAACCCTAATCCATTGCTTGTAGACTGCACTGTAACGTTGTGCATTGAAACTATCCTTAGCTCGGCATATTATTTTAAAGTCTGGTAACCTCTCTTCCATCTTCATATATCTATAAATTGTTTGAAAGTTGTATGCTGCGAGCTGTATGCGAGATTGTATTTATCTCTGCGATCTGTAGCTACCGAGATTGTATTTATCTCTGCGATCTGCTGGGTTTTGTTGTTGTTTTTTGGTCTGCAAACATTGAGACTCATCCTTATTGATTCCCCTATTTATTAGAGGAAAGACGAGCTGTGAGTTATATAGTATTGCTGCGTTGAAGAGTTGAAAATAATGTTGCGTTTACCTTCATCAATCTTCACCGTCAAATGCCAAGTCATATCTCATTACCACACACCATATCTCATTTGGAGATAATATACTGCGTTTTGCATACTGCGTGGAGAACCTGTAGAATGCGACCTGAAGAATGCGTGGAAAAGAACTGCGAACTGTGTGCTGATGCTGTACATATCCTGCGTGGAGGTTGTGTTGAAGAACGTGCTGTGTAAAGCGAGCTGTGACCTGCTACTACATGTTACACCTGCTGGGACCGTGTTGAAGAATGATATCGTGACTGCAAAATATTCTTGCAGACTGCGTGTTAATTTAGCTGCGATTTGTGTGATGGTTGAAGCTGATGCTCTCATACAACGTGGAGCTGCTGACTGCTGCCTGGCGTGAAGCTGTCCCTCAAATAGATTGCATGTAACATTGCTGCCTGGCGTGTGTATACCTTGTGTTGAAGTACTGCGTGGTATATATATATGCGCTGGCTGAAGTACGAATTCCTGGTGAAGAGATTGTTTGATATATAGACTGATATATATCCACCATACATGTTGTGCGACCGTTTTGTTTGAACTAAATTTTGAAGAATGCTGGTGTTATTGCTGAAGACTGGTGCGTGTTGAAGACTGCCCTCATTCACCTTGGAGACTACTGCGTGGAGACCTGCGTGGAGAATGCTGTGCGTGGAGGCCCGTGCTTTGAAGAGCGTGGAGGCAAGCATGTTATCGGGTTGTAATTTTCTGAGTTTCAAGAGGCATTTGTGCCCAAACTGTTGACTGGTGCGAGCTGCGACCTACATTTGAACTGGTATTTGATCGTGAAGATGCGTTGAAGACTCTTGTTCTTTAATCTTTAATTAATCCTGCCCTTGTCTTACGTTACAGCCTTTGATTTCTGTTTCCGAGGGATTCTTCTACATAAATATAATGGTATAAATATAAATAACATCTCTTGTGGAGTGAGAGAGGCGTATTGAGAAGAATTGATTCTTTTATGTGTAAAAGAAGAGGGCTTAAACCAGTTCTTTTAAGCTCTGGATTACTTTTTTTTAACTCTTGAAAGTATAACAAGCTTTATGCTTAATGATTGCAGAATCATTATAATATTGCCTATCAGGCTTTAATTTGCATGGTGTTGCAGAATCGATTTGCATGCTGCTAAGCGCTGTAGAATTGGTTTAAAAAGTGCTGCAAAATTACTGGTGCTGAAAAAAAAAAAAAAAAAAGTTTGCATACTGGCGTAGAATTAAATTTGTGCTGCAA
>LPNX010906694.1:100034-157857 GCA_001517045.1 Pseudotsuga menziesii | reverse complement strand
TTTGGATTAAGAGGGGGATTGTTAGAATATAATCCGTTAGGGATTATAATATTGTAAATAAATAAATAGGAATAGTTGGAAGCCGAAAAGGCTGGACGGAAAATGAAATAAACCGTCACATGAATGTATAAATGAATGCTTAGCCATGAATAGATTAATTTGAATCGGGAGTTATTACCAACATTTTCAACATCATTGAGAAAATGAAAATGGAATTTGTAACTACAAAATAATACAAATTTTACCAAAAACCACTTGAAATAATTGAAAGGGCATGCCAAATGATATGCATCACATAGCCCCTAATTTATCACTAATTATGTCAATTTGAACACAATATGGTATGTGTGTGGTGTGCTCAACTCAATTTTTGTCAAGTTGAATATGGACAAATCCCCAAAATATATGTCTGAATGCCAAGCAGTAATTGCTCATATCACATAAGGCCAAGTAGACTAAATTAAGAGAAAATTGTGATTTTTAAACATACAAAGGAATAAATAGAAAAAAATAATAATTTAAACTCACAATAGTAAATAACACTAACACAAGACACAATTTAAACTCACACTAGTAAATAACACAAGAGACGCATATTTCTTATTTTGTTTATAGATAAAAATTATAAATGGAAACAAGACCAAATTTAACTTAAAAATAAAAGCCCAAAATTTGATGTAGGAGGCATAAATCTTTAAGAATGCAAAAAGTTTAGTGTGAAAACATACAAATTTAATGTCAAGATACAAAGAATGTCTCAAAGACATGGCCTTTCAACAATAACATTGGACATTAACAACATATTGCGTAGAAAACTATAATGAAGTCGAAACAACATATTATAGTGCTTAAAGAATGGGGAGTTTTCTTGAAAAAAATCTATTGGAGCACATGAGTTCAAAACTAAAAATCAACTTTGAGAAAAGGTTCCAATGCTTAACTACATTAAAACAAACACAAACAAAAAATATCCCCAAAGGTACCATAAAATATGAGTTCAATCCTCAAAATTGAATTTTTCAAAGCATATATGAAGATTGACGATTCCAAAGATGTAGTGTAAGAGAACTCAATGTCCTCTTCTTCAATAATTGTAGACCAATTTTCTTTTGACCATTTCCTTCGAAAATCCTCATTGGTAAGTAGTTGTAATGGTGACAACTATGAAAGTGACGAGTAGGGAGTGAATGAGCTAGAAATCCTCATTGGTAAGTAGTTGTAATGGTGGCAACTATGAAAGTGATGAGTAGGGAGAGAATGAGCCATAATCATGCTAAAAAAATTCATATTGTTGATGATTAAACCTCAAAATTCTAGGAAGGTCACTACACATAGTCAATTGTCCATCGAGGACAACTCTTAGCTCCAACATCAACAAAATGGCAGGGTACTTAAATAATACAAAAATGTGTTCAAAGATCAAGCTAGAGTACCACGACATTGCCATGGAAAACACTCCATATATCTTGTTCTATGTTTTTTATAACTCAATGCATTTGTTAAGGGAAGATCTATTTTAAGAAAGACAAAATCCATAGAGAAATTCAAGGTGATAAAGGGTATATTCGATTTAGTTACTCTTTTTATGGCAGTACAATTATCTTAGTTATGAAGGAAAATGGGACATGGAGTATGTGTATCTACTCCAAGACTATTAATAAAAATTTAGTGAAGAATCGATATCTTAAGCTAGAATAGATTATCTACTTAATAATTTAAAAGATGTAAAGTCCTTTATCAAGATCAAAATCAAGTCAATGTATCATCAAAACCTTATAGATTCCTCATATGTTTGGAATATTGTTTTCAAAACCTTATAGATTCCTCATATGTTTGGAATATTGTTTTCAAAACTAAGGTTTGGTTGAATGGATAATCATGCCTTTTGGTCTAACAAATGTACATGCTACTTTTACAAGGTATATGGATGATGTTTTTTTACCTTTTTCATGGATATGTGCCATTGCATACCTAGATGGTGTATTTATTTACAACAAATCATTGGAAGAGAATTAGTAGCAACTTCAACAAGTTCTTAACACTCTCATATAAATTAAACTATGCAAAAACTTGGAGAAGTGCTCTTTTTATGTGAAGAGTATCTCTATACGTGTAACACCCCGGTTTTGACCCCATTGCATTAAATGTACATGATGTATATATTGTAAGTGATAATGGTGTGGAGCTAAAGGCCAAGGCCGCACCATTGATTGGTATGCTATGGTTCGGATTTAAATTGTCACCGATGGTATATCAGGGCATGCAACATATATTAAGTTTTGTCATCATGTAAATATGAATATTTAATTAAATGAACCCGACCAGCTACGTTCGCGGCAACTAAATTGAGAAGGGGCATGATTTTCACAAGGATAAGGGCGGGAGAAATGTCAAACCTTGGGGCAATAGGGGAAAAATCCATGTGTCACCACCTTATATATCCAACCACCACCATTAAGAACTGCTGCTGTTAGTTGGGGTAGTTATGGCAGGGAGTGGAGTGAGGCAGGACTGTCAGCCCTTGCCCACACGGACACTCCACTAGCGTGGTTGACCTCGCGATGAAAAGCAAACCACCGCCATCACTCCGGCGGACATTCCATTCTCTCCACGATGATGCTGAAACACTCATGCACTTTCGACTACGGATTCTCTCCATAGTTTGTTCATCCTCATGCAGGGACGGCATCCTGTTCATTATTCTCACACACAGGATTTTCCTGGTTTCGACTCATGCAGCGAGCTAGGAGCCGTGCTCTTCCATCCACAATTTTCCTGTGAAGGGCCATTCACATTTTTGGTTGTATGATCTCCTTACAGACTGGTATGGCCGTGTAATTTTTCGTCCTTTCGATGTTGAGATTGGGACCATTGTTCTTCCCGTGAGTTATGGTTTCCGCCATTCTCCTCAAGATTCGTTGTGATTGTTGTGGTCTTCTTGACATTTGGGGTCTGGTGCAAGTTTCCCTCATGCACAGACTGTTTGGAGTCGTTCCCCTGTTAAGCTGTAATTGTTGATTGATTTCATGCGTGCAATGGTTGGTCTTCGGACTGTGTTGGGAGCAAGGATGGGGGCTTGGGTTGCTTGATAAACCTAGTGTGTTTGGAACCACACAGATAGAGCTAGAGGGTTGGATTTCTTCTCCATAACCCCTGAATAGCACTGGAAGGGAATGCAGGGCCTGAGGGACTGTGTAGCAGAGAAGGGACTGATTCCTTGTGTTGGGTGTGTGTGGGTGTCTTAGAAGTCAGGCTAGTTCTGGTGTAGGTGTTCCTAGCTCTGTAATGGGCTCACCAGCTTAGCATTTAGCCTTTCCCATCTCCTAGATGGCCTGATAAATCTGACCATGTTGGCTTGGTTGTCTTGTTGATGGCCTGATAAACCCAATTGTGTTGGCCTGGCTGTGTTTTGTGTATCCTTGGCTATGTGTAAGCCTGCTTGTTCCTTATTCCTTGGAGAATCATGCCCAGCTCGAGGGTGGCAGCGTTGCTGAGAGATTAAGGAGCACGCTGGCCTATGGTTGGGTGGAACGTTGCAGCGATGTAGCTGGTTGCGGAACGAATTCTTATAAGATAAGTAACCTTGTCTATTTTACTTCTGCAATCCTATTTACTGTTAATGATTATGATGAACATGTTGAATGAATGCTTGTATGAATGTATGTTGCTTCCGCTGTGTATGATAAATGATCATGTATACATGTTCTAGTTCAAGGCATTTTCTTTCAGCATTTCAACATTTTACGAATGCACATGTTCATGGCGTTGGTTGCCCGGATGGTTAACGCCATGGTAGCAGAAACTATCATTCACACAATCTAAGTTGTTGACAATGAAATATCTCAATTGGATTAGTTACCTATATTGATTTTAATTGGTAATTAAGCATATAAAATGCAATGCTAATTCAATAGGTGATTGCATTATTGATATTTAGTAGCTTCACTTCTTACATTGTTATGTAGGCAGGATTATGAATCTACTACTTGCCCTTAACTATATGAAGCAAACACTAATCTTCAATTGATATATCAATAGCTCTATAAGATATGACAATTTTGTGCACCTCAATGTGAGCATTTATGGAAGCTTATACGGGATGCATGCTACAATAAGATAGAATGCCACTTTGGAGTAGCTAAGAATCTTAAAATGCTATGGAATCTCAAGTCAGATGTTGATAGATCACAAATTCATGTGTGATTTGTGCCCTTACCAAGCTACCTAACCAACAACAGAGTTTGTACACACCCTTGCCTACTCTAAACCAACCATGGGAATTGGTCTCAATGGACTAATTAACTAGATATCATGTCAGAAAGCACCAACGTGATGTGATTTTGGTAGTGGTCAACGGATTCTAAAAAATGGCTATCCTGATATCAAGCAAGAAGATTACAATTGCACAATAGCTAACATAGTTTTTTTTCAACATGTTTAGATGAACTATGGTCTACCAATTACAATTTTCACTGACCATCACTCAATACACAACTATCCACGTCGATAACATTCCATCCAACTTGGATAGATGGATAGACTAAGGTTGTCAATCACATGATGGTACAAAATTTTCTTTGTATTACAACCACAAGCACAAAACATCGTGGGATGAGAATTTTATATACATCCAACATAGCTACAACCAATCTCAACATAATTCAACATGTAAGAGCCTATTGAAATATGTTAGGATTTCATCCCTCAATGCCTATCAAATTAGTGAGTAGATTGATTGTTTTAAGCAACTTAGAGCATGGACAACAAGAAATTGACAAAACACTAAAGTTCAAGGTTAGGATTTGTGAGATTCTAAAGTAGGCATAAGAGGGGTTGCAAAGAGCTAGTGAAAAATCCAAGGATTGACATGGCAAGCATGTGTCCCTCATTCATTCCAAAATGGGGAACATGTTTGGTTGCATATACAAGAAGAAATATTCAATGTCCCATACATGAAGTTAAATCCTTTGAGATATGATAGTTACAGGTCATCCTCAAGAAAATTGGGGAAAGTTTTTTAAGGTTAGTGTTTCAGTGTTCCACCAAACTTGGGTTTACATCCAATATTTAGTGTGGACTTGATTTGACCTTATTTTCCATTGCTTGAATCTACTAACTTACATTGTAAAGAGCAAGAAGACGCCCACCTAAATGTTCAACATCCACTCACAATCGACACCATTATTTGATGGCAAGCATGTCATATAAGAGCACAGATAATTTACTTATTTCAAGTGGCCATAGTTATACAAATACCATCACATGATAAGAAGTACACAAGCACTAAATTGGCACACAAGTTTTTACATTTGCATAAGCAAGCAATGGCCTAGACCGTTGCGAACTAAGGGGATATCTAGTCCATCTAACTACTTGACTGACATCAAATTTTCTTGTGCACAATCCTTATTCGACTTCTTGGTTAGATCACAATCAATTATACAGTTGACCGCTAAGTGGGCCCTCGACTCACTGCTCATTCAAGCTGTAGTTAACCCTTGACTACATGGACTCACACGTCCTTTGACAAAGATTGATCATTATACATGTCAAACGATACTTATGCTTTAACATACATGTCAAATGTTAGATGGCATTATAAATAGTTAGCAAACACTTAGGCAAAATCCATCGACGTGGTAGAATGTGTCTCTTCTTCTAGTTGATAACTAGCAAGAACTTAATTGGCATTTTTCATATGTTCTGGTAACAAAAACACAATAGGTTGGGCATCCCAGCGTCATTTAGAATCTCAAGAATTGAAATATGCTTGGGGAGTTGGAATAGCCATGAATAACCAAGTGCACCAACGACCCACAGTGCAGCCGTCCCAGCATTTGTTACTTTGCTGCATATTGAATATTGTTCGTTAAATTTGATAAAAAATATTTTACAATTTTACAATAAATTTCTTTCTTAGTACGTTCACGTTCTTATCCAGTACAATTGGACAGACGAAGTCACCACCTTGCCTCGACGGCGCCATATCAACAAAAGTTTTGATATCCAACGACCCACAGTGCAACTGTGGCAACATTTATTACTCTACTGCATGTAAAATATTTTTAACCAAATTTGTTGAGCCCGTAAGAGAAGAGGTATGAGGATATAATGGCAAATTCAAAAATCGTCGTGATAGTGAAATTCAGGTGCCTGCATGAGCGTGGACGTGAGCAGGGTGAGTAATCAAGGATTTTCAACTATCACCTAGCACCTCATGTCCGTCGCGTGGAGCAAAGAGCGAAATTGTCCGTGGGTTTGCCAAAAATGTTTCAGGCTCGGATAAAGAAGAACAATATGTAAACTGAAATATGAACCAGCAAGGGCGCCCTCCGTCCAACACCATCTAGTGGACTTGTCAACTTCCAAGAACTCATACCACAGGGTTTTTCTAAAAACCATGTTTTCATTTAGCTTATGTGTTTCAACTGTAAATTTTGGTTAACAACATTATACAGGCTTATATGAGTAAGCTAGTTGAAATAGACAATCTCAATAGGAAGAAATAAATAAAAAGCACACATATTGGAAATTTTGAATCATAGCAAAGTGAACAATGACCGCTGTTTTTTTGTATGTTGTATGGTTGGATGGTTTGTCCCCAACTGTTTTTTAATTGTGTCGAGAGATGTTCTACAACCTAGTACAATTAGTACGAGGGAGATTTTGTAAAGTTTGTCTATGAGGGAGATCGTATAACGTTTATAGATATTATGTCGGCTAAAAATAATATTGTCGAGCATGGGAGAGATGTTGTAACCTATGAGGGAGATCGTATAACGTTTATCGATATTATGTTGGCTAAAAATAATATTGTCGAGCATGGGAGAGATGTTGTAACCTTTGTTAGTAACAAAATAATAAAAAATAAAATTTTTAATTATTAGCCAAAATAAATGTGAGCCACAAAACAACCTAATAAAAAATTGAAATATCAGCAAAAAAAAATGTTGGCCTCCTAAACAACCCATGGTTTTATTGCACATGGTTTAGGAGGGCCTTGCAAATAGTTTTAAAACCATGTGCAAGGCCTCCTAAATAACCCATGGTTTTAGGAGGGCCTTGCATATAGTCTTAAAACCATGTATGGTGGAGATGTTGTGATGTTTGTTGGTAACAAAATAAAAAATATTATACGTCCGCCATAAATAATATTAAATATTAATAATAAAAATATTATATGTCCACCTTAAATAAAAATATTTGTCTTTTAGTTTGAATCAAATCAATGGCTATAAATAGGATGAGTGCAATACTTAAGAAGAGGTTTGCACCTTATGTCACTCTTCTAGATGCAATAAATATGTATGTAATAGAGTTCTAATCTTTATTTAAAAACGCGTACATCTCTTATCCAAAGATGCACCTTAAATAAATAAATAATTAAAAAAATCTACACTTAAAATCTATGTTGCACGGGGACCCGTCCCCCCAAAAAAATTTGACGTTTCCTGCGTTCCCGTGTTCCGAGGACTTTGGAACTCCTCGGAAACGTTCCCAATTCATCAAGGACTATGTTGGAGACTTTGAGACTTAAGAGTCGTACCCTAAACACACCCATCAAAATTAGGGATTTTTCAAGAACGTCCCTCAAACAATCGGGGACTCTGGACGTCCCTCAAGTTACACTGTAATTAAAATTCAAAAAAAAAATTAAAAACCTAACATAAACCTCCTCCTATTCCTCTAACCCGCATCCTCCTCCTATTCTCTCTACTCTATCCTACATTCCTAACCTACACTCCAACTCACTGCACCCGCATAACTTTATGCTCTACCCATCACTCCAACACTCTATCGCTTGCATAACCCTCTGCTATATGGCTCTACCCATCACCCTGTGTGTTGCTACTTACTAGGTTGGCTCTAGTCTATAGTCCCTTGCATGAATCCCCTATTTATGACTCCCCTAGTTATGGCTTCCTTTCCTACAATTCCATGTGCACCCCTCTCAGCGTGAAGAGCAAAGCTCGCGACCCCCTCTCGAGTCTTTGGCTCTCGGCACATGCTCAAAGTTTGAGTTCATGGCTCAACACACGCTCACAGTCACAATGAGTTGCCCCCTCTCAGCGATAACACCTTGCAGAGCACGGGTATTTCATATTATATATATATATATATATATATATATATATATATATATGTTAAAAATCTCAACACATGCTATTATAGTTTTATAAAAATATAATTTGGTATTTACAAATAGCAAATTACAAATATAAATTTATTTGTTATTTAAATTTTGAAATAATTCATCATTCATGTATACAATGTTGTAAATTTTTGTTACTGTTTTTACTTTCAAAATTTAAGTTATTGTTTAATAGTTAACTTAGAAGTTAGAACTATTACAAGTTTGCAGTTTTAGATCTTAGGCATGTATCTTGAGTCTAAATACTATTTCGTTTTGACAATGGACAATTATGATTGGACAATACTTTATATTTTCTTTTGTAATTTGAATTTTATAATTAGTTTCACTTTTTATTTCAATGTTATACATATATATATATATATATATAATTGTAGTCTCCAACATCCCGGAAACTCGTCCCCTGGGGTACCCCTGCGTACCCCAATCCCCGAGGCCAGTGCAACATAGCTTAAAAATTTTAATCTAAATTTTGGGTTACTTCAAATCATAATCATCTTTACTGGGTGTGGCTCATTAAGGTTAGATTAATATGAAATCACTTGTTGTAAATGAAGATCACAAGATAAAATCCCATAATCACCCAAATTAAACAATTTTAAACATTATTTTAAATGTTAACCATAACCAAATCCTCAAACATAGGTTATTAATTAAATGTACATAGAAGCGGCCTCCTTCTTGCTTGCATGTATAATGGCTGAGCCCACGGATGCAAACAGTGAGAGTTCTTGCTTTTTCCAAAATAAATAAATGCTGAAAATCCATAGAATGAGAACATCCAACAACCCTAAATAAGTTTCGCCCCAGTCTGATCATCAAACCAAACGTATGAATCGTGAAAAACGTGCATATCCACCAATCCTCCACGAATTTGTGTCCACGCTCTCTAACATCCCATTCCAAATCCTGCAACAGTGCCGGGTACAAAGCATTTTATCCTTTGTTTTTTTATATTAATCTCAGATTCCTTTCAAGACCATCCTCCTCATTATTATAAAATTCCATGGATTCTCTCAATCTCCCCATTTTCTGCCTGGCTATTCATTTAAATTTTCCAGAGGATACTGATTCACAATCAAAATCGAGTGCACTAATTCACACACAAGGTTATCAGCTCTGTAATAATGGAAATGGAGGATTGGATTGGATTGCTTGCTGCCTTTGTGAGACTACAAGGCACGCAAATTCCAGATAACTATCAGGATTAGCGAGCTACTACATAGATAGGGATGTTCAAGGTCTTTTTAGCTTTGTATATGGAGCTTTTTTGAGCTAACAGATTATAACATTGTCTCAATTGAGAATTGATTTAAGGAAATTTCTGGGTACTACTGTTCTCTGAGAATTCTCAAGTAAGTTCTTTCTGCCTTTTATCAGTAACTCCAAGCTGATCATTTTTTGAGCTATCAGATTATAACATTGTCTCAATTGAGAATTGATTTAAGGAAATTTCTGGGTACTACTGTTCTCTGAGAATTCTCAAGTAAGTTCCTTCTGTCTTTTATAAGTAACTCCAAGCTGATCTAAAACCCACGTCGATTTTCTGTTGTGATTTATTCAACATATCTGATATCCATGATGGTAACATGAATTGTTTATTTGTTCATTTTTCTATGGTATCATATGCCTCCTCCAGATTTACTATTGTGGATCTTCATCTCATATTGATAACTTGATAATCCTCAAACTGTGTGTTACAGGGAGGGTTGGGAAGGCATATAGGGGTGGACATGATTTGATGTTTACCTATGTTGTACAAATTTTTGAAAGGTAGGAAACATAGGGAAAGTGGGTACGAGTATCTTTAGAGGTTTTTCCCAAATTTGCAATAAATGGCAGGTTGGGAACGTCAATAATATATAAAAAAATAATAATTAAAAAAACATGAGAAGAGAAAAAAAATAGAGAAAAAAAAGAAGTTACATTAACACAAATCGAATGACTTAACTTATCCCTTGTATTACGGTTGTAACTAGAACTTCTTAGTAGATGGAATTGGCAATAAAATCAAGTTTACCATCCACGTCATTGATTATTTAAGGTAGACTCTTTCTAAAGTGGGGACTTTTAGAAGTTATAATCCCTATATTTGTGGTTATATGTATAGAGTAAGTTTTTAGTTTTGTGTCAACTATGATTAAAATGGTTTAGAATATTATATGTTTACAAAACATGCTATGCCAAGGTATTTGCAAAGGTATATAATTATTCAAATTTAAATTATTATAAAAAAATCAAGATATTTTTTATTTTAGTGTAATTTATGGATTTAGTTTTAAAATAAGATTTAAAACCATTTCCAATTAGTTAAAAGTTTATTTTTATTTATAAAGTAAATAGTAAAATAAATAAATTTATTTTCTTTTATTTAATAAAATATAAAAAGTCAAAATAGATTTACATTTATTATTGATTAGGGATAATTGCAATTCAGCTTAGGGATGAGTGAATACTCATTGCACCAACTAGACAAGGTGGCACGAAAAATACTTTATTGCAACTTAGTTTTCTAGAGATATTTTTTAAGTCAACCATATATATGTATGGTCACAAAGAAATAGGAATGAAATAGGAATGTTGTTAACAACCAACATGGCAATCATGAATGTCTGGAAGTTCCCAATAAAGGAAACGCCCAAAAAGAAGTTCTCAGGTTTATCTATTTTAGAGGGTAAAAGTTCCCAACAAGTTCCCAACCATTGGGAAGCCGGGAGCTGTTCCCGTGCTACTTATTTATGATTATATGTATATGAACTCCTCTCCACGAATCAAATCATTTACTCAAGTTGAGAAACCATTCCAGTTTTTATTTCTAATTACATGTATATGAACTTCTCTTCACGAATCAAATCATTTAAAAAAACCATATCCCAATCCGTTGAAGAATTAAACCCTTAATCTCAAACCTCATAAACAACTTTATCCAACTTTGACCAGTGAAACCCAACCAACTAAACTAATTATTAAAACTACAACAATACTTATATGTTACATGTTACTATCTAATATTCTTATAAACTTTTCTATAATATTATATTAATATTTTTTTTAACATATTTTTCTGTCTTCCAAATTCAACCCATATGTTACATGCTACTATCTAATATTCTTATAAACTTTGGTATGATATTATATTAATATATTTTTCTAACATATTTTTCACTCTTACAAATTCAATGCTTCAAACTTATAAATTTAATTACATTAAATGTATTTAATCTATAACGGTTTATAAACATATAAAAATATTATAATCATAATTTTATATATTTTATCATTATAACTTTGAGAATTTCATGAGATAACTTCTCTTTGGTACGTCAAGAATCCACTGTGGTGATGCATTTGTAAAAAGGATAACATTGAAAGTTTGGTTTTGAATTTTAAATAAATTTTGAATTTTATTATAATTTAATTTAATTGATTGAAAATTTAATAATGAAATTATATATAAAAGATTTTTATCTATGTAAAATAATTAAAAATTTATGGTAAATATATTAATAAAAATTTAATTATTTGATAAAATAAAATAAAAAACCAAATTCATATATGTATTTACTTAAGATTATATCATATTATTATGAATAAATATATATACATCTCTATAGCGGTTTAGATGCTAGGTCAATCAAAGCTGTCCTCTAGAACCAAGAAAAGCATGAAAGCAAGTTAGCCTTAGGAGGAAACCAAGCCATAAAATGAACATAGTATGTCTTATATATTGTCTTGCAAACTTAAAACTTCTAAAACTTCCTATTGCGTGGACACAAAAAACTTGGAGCATAACTGTAAAGCAAAAATTGTAAAGCATGTTATTCCTTTGCATGAGGAACCTGAGGGAAAGGTGGACCAACGACGTTCTAGAGAGCATCATCAATAGAGGATTCTACCTGTGTCGAACTCACACTAGGAGGATGAAAGGTGCCTCCATGGCGTTCAACAATCCATGTCACCATCGACAAAATATAAGTGTTTTTCTCCTCG
The DNA here is from genome assembly GCA_001517045.1 of Pseudotsuga menziesii. Taxonomy (NCBI): domain Eukaryota; kingdom Viridiplantae; phylum Streptophyta; class Pinopsida; order Pinales; family Pinaceae; genus Pseudotsuga; species Pseudotsuga menziesii. The sequence goes on along the minus strand of LPNX010906694.1, from coordinate 145,715 downwards.
AGGGTTTCCATGTGTTGTTTTAGCTAGCAAAAATCTTCATCCTTATGCAACATGCCCAGAGCACCATCATCTTGGTGTGCTAAATACAATTCCAAAGTCCTATGAAATTGGGAGTTGTGAGTTTTGGTGCAACCCAAATCCAAAATTATTCCCCTCACCTGCTACTCAACTTCCTTATTATCCTTGAATTCCTTAGCCAACTTGACCTCGGCTTCCAGTGTGGGCATGGTCGCTTGATCTTTCTTAGGGACTAAGTCATGATAAAATTCAACAACGTCTACAATGGCTTTAGTGGCACACGACGAATTGGCAAGGGAGGGATGAGGTTTCCATCCACAAGGATCCATGAGATAATAGAATACAGGAGCTATAGTTCCAAATACTTCCTTGATGGGAACGAAATTAAACCTCTTGAGAGAGTAGGGCTAAAGCAAGAGGATAGCCATGGCCTTTCCCTTGCAATTTATCAACACTTGATCCCTAATACATGTCAACTCCAGACATACCACATCGTCATTGCAATTCTTGGCCATGAAGAGGAGCATGATGTTAGGTCATGTGCCAGGCTCCCAAATGTGCGAGCTATCGAACCCACAATCCTCCAAACTAGCGCTATTAACCTGCCTGATCATCTGGCTAGGATGAGATACCGAGCCATTATTCCCTGGAGTATGAGATCCTCCCACCTATTGCATTGGCCCCTGTGTCGTCATCTTCATTGTGGACAAGTGACCCTCGTTACCAACGAACACTCCATCTAAAGTATATGTGTGTGTGTGTGTGTGTGTGTGTGTGTGTGTGTGTATGTGTGTGTGTGTGGTGTGGGGGAGGCTGGAATGAAGTACCAGGTCATTATTCCTTGGACTATGAGATCCTCCCACCTACGCATTGGTCTCTATAATGTTACCTCTATTGTAGACACGCACTCTTTTGCCAATGAACATTTTACCTAAAATGTGTCTATATATATCTTGATGTTTTAATAATGTGATTTCAATGAACCTATTTGATGATAATATATATGCATTTGATAAAGTTTTTTTTCATGTATGTAAAGGAGATTGAAGATGTATTGTTAGATCTTTTATTTAAAAACTCTTTTTCAAACCTTTCAAAATATACAAAATAAAAACTTTCTTGATACTTCAAATTAGTATATTTCAAAATATACAAAATAAAAACTTTCTTGATACTTGAAATGAGTATATTTCAAAATATACAAAATAAAAACTTTCTTGATACTTGAAATTAGTATATTTTATTTTTTAATGTTTCACCCCGTTCCAAAAAGAAATACAAAGTTCCAACTTTAAAATGTATATTTATATTTTATTAAAATTTGATTTCACTAAAAATAAATAAAACTCCAGCTCACTTAAAATTCCACTCTTTAACAAGACAATATTACAGGTGTGTTTCACGCACAAAACAACAAAATACACACATTATTACACGTGAGCATAGAAGCCCCCACCCATTGCTTGCATGTATACTCGGTGGGCCCGCGTTTAATGGTCAACACCATCGCATTTGATTTCATCGAAAACGTGCGCTCCAACCATTTCTGTCCATTTATCCTCTGTATCAACCTCAGATTCCCTTAAAAACAACCCATCCTATATCGTGCTCCTCATTATTATAAAATTCCTTTAATATCCATCCTACAACCTGTTATATTAAATGTTTTTTTCTGCTAACAACTCTATGTTCGAGAGGGATAAATGGAAATCAATCTCCCCATTTTATTGCTCGGCTATTCATTTAAATTTCCCAGAGGATAGTGATGCACAGTCAAAACCTAGTGCACTAATTCACATACAGGGTTACCAGCTCTGTGATAATGGAGAATCAAAAGTTTGGTTGAGGATTGGATTGATTGCTGCCTTAGTGAGAATACAGGGCACGCAAATTCCAGATAACTCTCAGGGTTAGCCAGCTACTACATGGATAGGGATGTTCAGGGTCTATTTAGCTGTGTATATGGAGCTTTTTGGAGCTATCAGATTATAATCTTGTCTCAATTGAGAATTGATTAAAGGAGCTTTCTGGAGGAGTACTGTTCTCTGAGAATTTTCAAGTAAGTTCTTTCTGTCTTTTATAAGTAACTCCAAGCTCTAAAACCCACGTCGATTTTCTGTCTGTAACTGATTTTCTGTTGTGATTTATTCAAACATATCTGATGTCCATGAATGTATAAGTGGAAACATGATTTTTTTATTTGTGAATTTCTGTGCATGTTTTGTCATATTCTGTTGATGGTCTCATATACCTCAAGATTTGTGATTGTGGATCTTCATCTTGTGAACATGAATTTCCTATTGATAACTTCATGAATCATAATCCTTAATCTGTGTGTGTTAGAGGGAGGGTTGGGAAGGCATACAGGGCGTGGGCATAGCTTGATGTTTATGTAGAATCTGTATCCATGATTATGTGTATATCACGAGTTTGGTTGATAGTAATATGCAGTAGGGTATTTTCCTGCATATCCTTTGTTACAGGTACAGCCTTATCTGGTTCAGAATGGTGTGTAGTAAGGCTTCCTCAATTGAACTGGAAGGTATGGTTTTATCGGTATGAGTTTATTAGTGTGTATTAAGGTTTGCTCAACTGAATTGGAAGTTATGGTTTTATCTGTATGTGTTTGAGGGAGGGTTGAGAAGGTATAGAGGGCGTTGGACATGGTTTGACGTTAATGTAGGGTCTGTATCCATGATTATGTATATATCACAAATCTGGTTTATAGCAATATGCAGTGGGGTATTTTCCTTTTTTTGTAAGGAAAAAAACTATAACTTGATATTAATATTAGAATCAAAGTTATAATATCCTTTCATACTTATTAGTTCATGAGCCAAATGTATCATGACTTCATCTCAGATTCGTATAAAAAAACTTCACACACATCATGCGTGGATTCAGTTACAAAAATAAAACTTCATGAACAGTTCAGGGTACTAAAAACAGCTATAAAAAGTATCGTTCAGGCTTCCTCTAGTATAAAGAGAAAGAACCAGCAGAGATCAAAGAAAAATGTTTGAATTCTTCATAAATTAAGAGTCCAACCCAACAGCCTTTTTTTATAAGCTGTCAACCAAAATATTGAGCTCCCTGAAATATGCTTGAAACTTGAAAGTGATCTTATTGAAAGAGTCAATAAGCTGACGAGTTCTGATACACCACTGATCCAATAGAGATACCTGCAGAGAAGCTTCACTAGCAGCCCAGTCCACTATGACCCTGGAATCCCCAAACACCTGAAGAGACAGATAACCTCGCCCAACTGCAAACTTTAGTAGTCCCCAGAGTGCAAGTAACTCTGCCCTAGAGTATGAGCCTTTGAGCCTGATCCACACCCCATCCATAACAAAATATAATTTTCTTCAGGGAATTAATACCATGTCTCCACCACAGAGATAATTGCTTGATGCCCCATCAAAATTTCCACATGGTATCCCATACATAGCCACAGGATTTCAGTGGGGTATTTTTCTGCATATCATTTATCACAGATATAGCCTTATCTAGTTCAGAATGGTGTTTAGTCAGGTTTGCTCAACTGAATTAGAAGTTATGGTTTTATCAGTTTGATTTTGAGCTAGCAAAGATCAGGGGTGAAATATATTTCATTTTTCTATTAGGCACCCACATTCTAAATGTTTCAATTTCTTTAATAGCACTCTTATTGACTGGGCGCACTCTTGAAACCACCATCCAAGAAGAATCCAGCAAAGCCTCTTTAAAGGGGGATTAAATGTGAAGCCGTTTCGAAAGGAGGTTAACAACTTAACTGTAAAAGCCCAGTAGGCGGCCCTGCAATCCCTCAAGCGAGGACAGGGTTGTTATTTGTACATTTACTTCATATGAGTATGCCAACGGTTATACTTTCTCACAGTCCATGTTGTTGGGGATACTAAAATTGGTTTTGTTCTAATGTGCATACTAAATGCAATAATAAAACTTCAGAAGACATATGTCTAGGAGAAGAGCCTTATTGTTGTTTTCTTATTTCAATCATAGAAGACATTTCTTATTTGATTGTGCTGCTTATTTGATTCTTCTGCATTTGAACTAGGCCTATATCTGAGCATTGAGGCAAGAGGGGGAGGGATGCAGATCTGACCAGCAGCAATTGGGCCTTTTGAACTTGAGACTTTGAGCCCTGCTGTGAACCACAGGGACAATATGAGGAGAACAAATTACAATAAGTTGATACCTGATTTAGAGCTTACAAAAGATGATCGGGTGAGAAAAATCGAAACATTTGGGGACTATGTCGGTGAGTTTATGCATATATCATCTCCTAGCAATACCAAATCCTGACTATTGTCAAGTATTTTCTTTATGGTAGTAAGTGCTACAAAAGAAAATGGAGGCTGTTCCCAAAACTCTTGTCCATCTCACAGAGACAAAATATCCATTCTTGATAGAATATAAAAGTCTTATTTTCATTAAATTTATTTTTTATGCCTCTGTTGAGTATATCTGTCATCTTTGACATTTAAGAAGACACAGCAGGTATGAATAAAGAACTGATATTAATGGTGCTGCTACCACAGTCCGTCAATTGGGATTGAAGGACGACAACACATGTCATTGGCTCTCGAAGCTTGCAGATGATCACTTGAGGCAAAACAGGAGCAATTCTGATGGGAGTCAGGAAGATATTTGTATGTATCTTACCAGTCTACTCTCAGAGGACGAGATTGAGTCTCTCTGTGTAGGACTTGTTAGAGAGTTTGAGGTTTGCATGCTAAGCTATTTTTCCTTTCATTGGGGACATTCTTCAGTAATTATTGATCAGGTAAATATTTTTTACCTGTTTCAGTCTCAGGAACAATAGTCATTGTCCTTTATAACCTGAAATTTTGGTAAATAGGAGAAAAAATCCTGTTTTCTAAACTTACAAATAGCTCAAATTCTTGAATGATATATGCCATATGGTACATCTCTGCATATATAACTAGATATTTAATTTGTAATGAATAGTGATATTTATGAACTTGTCCTGATTGCACTGTTAGGTTCTACAAGGAAGTTCTCAACCAAACAAGAAACTCAAGGATGCTGTGCTCTCTGCTACTAGGTGATTTTTGTTATCAGAAAACATGCACTTATTTAGTTGTCTGAATATAGTTTATATGATATAAAGCTTGGAATTCAATGCCTGATATATAACATATGAAATTGACATTGACTTAGAACAGGAAACACCGTCTTGAAAGAGCAATGAAGACTCTAAGGACAAAGAATGTTTTTTCAACTCTAGTGGAACAGCTGAAGGCCATTGGTAATGGTATCTACTCACCCCTTCATGAGGGAAACAACGTAGTTTTCCAAGCTAATGCCAATATGAGAAGTCCGGTGCTGCTTCTCGTTGGAGGTGGAATGGGAGCTGGCAAGAGTTCTATTGTTAAAAACCTAACAAAATGGTAAAGCTCCTATATGCATTAAATATTAATTGTATCCTAAAAGAAGTATTCCTAGATGAAACATTCAATTTAGGGAATAGCTGTGTTCTCTACAAGAAATCTTGTTCACAATGTTAGCTATCATCAACATCATTGATATCTCAGAAACAAGACTAGACTCCTAAAAACCTAAATCAAATAATATCTGGTGATTATTCATATATTTTACTGCACTAGGATAGCTAGAAATTTACGAATTTTCTATTTTACTGTAAAAATCACATGGTAATGAAACTTATTTTTTGTACAGTTCGTTTTGGTCACATGCAGCAAAAAATGCAGTGCTAGTGGAGGCAGATGCATTCAAGGACACAGATTTAATATATCAGGCTTTGAGTTCTGATCATGCCTATAGAGAAATGTTGGAAATTTCAGAACATGTGAGTATTAACGTGAAAAATGGTTGCTGCAAAGATTGTGTTTGTCAAAGGAGTGGTTATTGAGTTGAAAATTGTTAACAAAGATTGTTTGTAACATAAAAAATCTGTACAAAATAGGTACATAAGGCTTCCACTGATGCAGCATCGTCCCTCCTTGTGGCTGCCCTGAATGAAGGTCGAGATATCATATTTGATGGAACTATGTCATGGAAGTCATTTGTGCAGCAAACAATTGCAATGGTGCGAGATGTACACTGTAGACGTTATAGAATGGGTTCAGGATATCATGTAGACAGCAATGGTGTTGAGCATGAGAGGTACTGGGAACCAGTTGAGGAGTATGATTCAGTGTCTGATGGAGAGAGTCTTAACCAGGTTATGATAGAAGGCTCTTTGACAGGAAAATCCAATGACAGTAAGGAACCAGTGCTGGAAAGTGGACAGTCACGAAAGCCATACAAAATAGAGCTGATTGGAGTCATATGTGATGCACCTTTAGCAGTTACCCGAGGAATGAGGTACGCATTGTCTTATCTGCTTAGTTGATGTGCAAATACTTATTGTGAAGCAAGTTAATAGGGGATTGATCCAATTTCTTGGAGCCTGTACTTGCCCACCAGTAGTCATGATGTTCATTATTTAATACATGTTGATTTCACAACTAGAAGTACACAGTCCCTAATGTTATGGGCACATGTACCCTATCTCCCTTGAGTGCTCCACAGAGCTTAGTAAACTGTGCGTTGCTTGTTTATTATGAAAGAACTCATTTTCTCTTAGAGCTTTGGTTGGCTTTTGTTTGCTTTATTAGGATGGAGTAACAAATTGACTTTGTCAGTTCTCCAAATTTGACAGCTTCATGGTTGTCACAGGAGAGCAATACTCACAAGACGAGCGGTTGATATCAGAAAGCAATTGATTTCCCACAAAATGTTTGCAGATGCATTTTCCCATTATTGTGAACTTGTTGATCGCGCTATGTTGTATTGTACAAATAAAATTGGTAATCCAGCAGAGGTATTTTCTTATTCTTCTTTCATCCTTACATACACCACCGGCAGAATCTTGGTTGCCATTATGTTTGAGGACTCATCTTAGGATTAGCATCATATAAATCACAGACTAAATCTTTTATTAACCTCTTGAAGAATTTCTGTTAAATGAATTTGTTGTCACCTATAATCGTTTGGAAGCCCCTGATGCAATTGTTGCCTTGAATTGTCAGCGGATAGGTCTAAAAGACTGGAATGGAAAAATGCAACTAAATCCTGAAGGTATCAGTCTTTTGAGAAATCTCAGCCTCTTGAATCCAAATGCAGGGTCTGCTCTTGAACCCTATAATACACACAATGATGGGAATGAAGTTGAACTAGACCAGGGGTGGAAAGACATTGTGCTCTCTCCTGAAAGATGTTCTCAGCAGCAAGACCTCCAAAGCAAGATACGGAGAGTTGAATCTTTGCACTCAGTGCAAGAAGTGCAGGTGACCTCGATTCCTCAAAAATTTTATGGGTCTTATTGAATATAAACTGACAATAATTATAATTTATTGTTTATAGAATACTTGGCCTTTATGTGAAGTGAAACTATATAGAGACCAATGAAATTGAGTCACCAGAACCATTTAAACGTCACTTATTTTTCACTTAGTAAAACCAATCAAAGTGAGTAACTTGCCAAAGACCCTGGTTTGGTGTCTTGGTTAAGGATCCATATCTATGAGTACAAGATTCAACAAGTTTCAATGTTCTATTCTTGCATGATTATGTGCTTGCCTCGCTTGCGTTCTTGCACCTTATGCCTTACATGCTTAATAAAGCAAATGGAATGCCAGAACAACATTTGACAAATAGTTTTCAAAATCAGATGTTGCTTGCTAACCATTTACAAATGACTAAATACAGGGTGGTTGAATCTATTTTACAGAAGCTTTTTACATATTTACTAAAACCAATGGAATGCTGGAATCACATTTTACATATAGTTTTTGTGCTCAGATGTTGCTTGCTAGCCATAAACAAATGACTAATAAATGGTTGGTTGAATCTTGAATCTTGATGACAGAAGCTTCAACTTGCTCGGGCATTTCAGTCTAAGATGGGTCATTTAAAGAGGTAGAGTACATTAATCCCATTCCATGATGCATTCTGAATGCCCTTAATTTCATTTTAACTTCCAAGTACTTGACTGCTGATTGTTCGCATTGCTCAATCTGTCCTGCAATGCAAAACAGGAAAGACCCAGAAGCCTCTGTTCAGAAGCAGAAATAGTCCAACATTCTACGCCCCTATACTACAAAGACATTGTGGTACAATTATTTATGGGTTCCCAATGTATGCAGATCGTTAGCTTGTAATTATTTTCAAGGGTCAATCTTTAATCAGAGGATGCTAAGGCAGCTAAAGTGGCTGTGAATTGGCTAAGCTCCCCTGAAAAGCTCAAGACTTGATAGGGAGTGGATTTAATTACTTTGACAGTGTATATCGGAGTATTGTGCACTGAATCAACAGTTCAGTTTATGAGAATATATGCATCCTATTGACAGAATAGAGTTTGCAAAATAAGTGGATACAATGATGGTATGCTCTCACGTTATGATAAAACTGAAAGTTGGTGAAGCTAAACAATCCATGATTTTCACTCTTTTTCCGCCTTTTTTATAGTCAAAATTAGGCAGAAATTGATGAAATTCCTGTTTAAGGTTGTTAGAATTGCATAGTCATGATGTCTAGGGTAATCCAGGGAGCTGAATCCATTTCTGCAATCAAAATTGCAATTTCAACAATGAAAATCGTGATTTCAGCAAAAATAACATTGCCATGTAAATATATATGATTTAGCTTTTTCCGTCACAAATTTTTTTTTCACAAAGAAAAGGACAGCTTTAAAGTTTATATTAATAAAACTGTGTCTTAATACAACACTTGATTACATATGGAGGACAAAAAGCCATCAGAATATCTTTCAACACATATCATCATCTGGTTCGTTATGTTGGCTGAGCGACAAAAACCTCTTTTATCCAAGAGCAAGCAGAAAACTATCTTTCATAGTTACAACTTCATACTATTACTGCAACATAGTGCTCATATCTAAGTCTACTAAATACTACATCCATGGAAGACAAATGAAAATTAGTGTAGGCTCAAGAAGCCAGAATCAATAGGAGAACCATCAGATAGTTCCTCCCAAGCGATTGTGCCACCCCCAAGGCCAATGGCCTGCTTAGAGAGGTCATCAGCCAGAGTATTATATTCCCTTGTAAATGTGGTGAAAGTTGAGGTTGTGGAAATGGCAAAATAGCCCCTTTACACCACCCAACCAATGGAAAAGTTCAACAGATTGTATAGTATGAACCCCCAATGCCCAATCCACAATGGCCTTAGAGTCCCCCAGCACATGCAGCCCTGGAATCTGTCTACATCTGGCAAAGTATAGTAATCCCCATAGGGCGAAGAGTTCGGCTCTAGTATTTGTGCCTCGTCCCGCATCCATGCGTAACTTAAATGAATGATTCATATCCAACCTAAGTAGTAAGAACCATGCCTGCCCCACATAAACCATCCTTCTCCGCATCGTCAAAGAAGCCAACCATAACATCATTCAATAATGGAGGATCACGAATGTTCCTGCACTTCGCCTTGACCAAGAATCTTGCAGGATGCACAAAATAAGAGCTAGCCTTAAGAACAATATGAGTGAGATCCACAGATTCCTATTGAAAAATGCAAGTGTTCCTGGCATGCCAAACCTCCCACATGAGGATCACTAGAACAACAAGAATCAACTGTGGGTTTTCCGACCAGTGCTTCAAGTTGTCAACCATACAACCATCAAACCATTGCCAAGAACAATTTGAACTGCTGCAAAATAATTGCCCTATCTTTTGGAAAAACGCACAGTCACCAAACATGTGTTCAGCCGTTTCCAATGTTGATAGACAAAGAACACATTGGCCAGGCCCTGGAGAAACCACGATGTTGCAGAGAATCCCATGTTAAAATTTTGTGTCGAAGACAGAGCCAAATGAAACATTAGATCTTAACTGGGATCTTAACTTTCCATAAAGCAGTGTACCACCACACTAGCTCAAGCTCCCATCGTTGTTTAATCAGAGAGAGAGATAGGCTAATTTCACTGTAACAACACCTGAATGTTTGTTTGCAAACCAGACCATCTGATCACAATCCTTCGAAAGGACAATACCAACTGCATACAGATGATAAGTATAAGTGTCCCATTCCATAGCTAAGACACCAAATAGGCCTAGATCCTCCAACGACACCCATCCCGGTTCCGAATTCACACCTGCAGCATAGACCTGTTTTAACACGACCAAATTCCTGCAGTGTAGTTGAGCAATGAGAGCTCGAGATAAGGAATATTGTTGAATACCCACAATCGAATCCATTCCAATGTATATAATACTGCCTCTCCCAACTTGCCAGCATAAGTCTTGTAAAATAAGAAGTAAAGTTGACATCTGTGAACGCCATATGGCCGATGAAAAAGAAAACTTAAAATTTGCTTCTCGGAGCCATAACTCCAATGGTAATCTTCTCATATACTTAGCTTTAATGATATTCCCTCATAAACCAGAATTTGTAAGACCCACAAGCTCTTTGCACACAATGATAGATTGAATAAGCCGAGTTGCTTAATCCCCCCGGCGCCCCAAGACTTAGGCTTTGAAAGAGACTCCCATCCCGCCAAATGATACTTAGTAATATCATGTGTACCTACCCATAAGAACTGGAACATCGAATGGCAAACAACCAACAAGACCCCTGCTGGGACACGAAATAGTGAAAACCAATATACAGGAATGGATTGTAGAACTGATGTGACCAGTCTGATTCTGCCCCCGAGAGATAACCAACTCGGCGTCCATCGATTTACATGCCTTTGAAATTTCTTGAGTAACCAGGACCAGTCCTCCCTCAAGTAATTATTTTGTTTAAGCTAGAAACCAAGATAAGTAAAACCAGCATCAAGATTTCTCAAATTAAAAGGATAGTGTAGAGCAATCTCATCATTGATCCCTTGATCGATCCCAAAATGGCTAAAACACGACTTATGGGAGCTTATGGATATTCCCGATGCCCCACAAAAAAGATCAACCAAACCCTTAATGTGAATCAAATCTGTGGCATTACCATCACCAAAAATCAATACATCGTCCACAAAAAGAGTGTGTGTCAAATGTATGGAACCCGACACTTTAATACCTTTGATCAGAGTTGTTGTATTGGCTTGGATAAGTAGCCTGCCGAGGCCTTCAATGATCAATAAAAAGAGATATGGCGAAAGAGGACAGCCTTGACGAATACAATGTTAGACTTTAAAAAGAGTTGTAGGAGAGTCGTTGATTAACACAACAAAGCTAGCAGAAGTCACACAGGACATAATCCATTGAGTAAATTCTACGGTAAGACCCACTTGTAAAAGAATCGGCCTGAGGAAAGACTAATCCACCTTGTCGGATGCTTTCTCCAAATCCAATTTTAGAATAAGAGCAAATAATTTCCTCGACTTTACCGAATGTAAAACTTCCTGAACAATCCCAATTGCATCCAGTATCTGACGGTTTGGGAGAAACCCAAATTGTTCAGTCAAAATGAACTTACCAAGGACTGGTTTTAATCGTTCTGCAATAATCTTAGTGATAATCTTATACAAGAGGTTACATAAAACAATCATCCTGTAGTCACCAAAGGATACTGGTTTATCCAACTTCGGAATAAGGGTAAGATAGTGGTGTTTAAGTTGTCAGGAATAACCCCCGAGCATCTGGTATCCTCAATGGCCTGCACCAATTCCGAACCTAACAGGTCGAAATGAAGATAGAATTCAACCGTGCACCCATCAGGCTCTGGACTCTTGTCCTTGGCAAAACCCTTCAATGTCTTCTCAACCTCAGCCAATGTGATAGGGCCCCCAATAACATCACAGTTTGCACTGTTAAAGAAAGTACGAAAAAGCTTAATGATAGACAACTGATCACAAATATTGGAACACTGTGGATCTTTATATAGTGAAGAGAAATACTTTTTTGCCACCAATTTGATGGATCTTTGATCATTGACTAGATTGTCCTAATCATCTGCAACTTCCCAAATCGAATTCGTAAGCCTTCTCCTATTTGCAAAGTTGTGAAAATATCTGGTATTGTCATCCCCAGCCTATAGCCAAATGGCACGACTTTTCTACCTGATGGTTTCCTCCTTATGAGATAGAATCTTCTGCATCTACGAAAACAACTCCATGAATGCTGAAGATCGGTCCTCAGAAAAGAAACCCGATTCCAAATCATCCTCAAGAGACTTTATAATATTTTCTACCTCACATAAAGATTTATCTGCTTTAAGTTTCATCGTCTTTTCCCATACAATAACCATTGGGCAAAGCTTATTTAGTTTATATAGCAAATACTGCATCGATCGAAGACGAGGAGGAACCTTAGCTGTAAAAATGTCCCACTGTTCTACAACCAATGTATTAAAGTCATCCTCAAGCAGCCATGTCGAATTGAATTTACAAGGGTAAGACACAAAACCACGATCAAAATCCAGTTGAAGAATGATGGCTTTGTGATCCGAGAAGTCAATGGAATAGTTCCAAGACGAGTATTTACCCATCTGATCGCAGAGAGATTCTGCCATAAAATATTGGTCAAGTTGTTTAGCGATTCCAAAAGTACCACATCTGTCATTCAACTAGGTAGGCGAAATGACCGTCGGAGCAATATCCAAATGCATTGAATCCCCGAAGAGTGAAACAAAATAGTTGGCCAAAGGGTCATGAGAACGACCAGCCCCCCATACCTCATCTGAATACCAAGTGAAAATAAGGTTCCCCGCAAGTATAAGATGTGGTAAAGTGAGAAGACCAAAAGCCTTAACATTGTCCCAAAATCCTTTCCTGTTAGCATACGTCCTATAAACATTAAGTAAATGTATAGAATGATCAAAGCCCTTCAATTTCCCGAATAGTAGGATACCTGCACAAGTATTGAATGCTTTGAGTTCAGCCAAGAGAGGATTCCAAGCCACCAATGTACCTCCCGAATGTCCCATTGCATCAATAGCACTAACATGCCAACCGAGACGTAAATGTAAGAAAAAATCACAGGCACAAACCCCCACTGACATAGTTTCCTGAAGAAACACCGCAACCGGTAGAATGGAGTCAAGAAGACATTTGATGGCAGCACATTGTGGGCCCCCACCAAGCCCACGAACGTTGAAGGAGGCACAATTCATCGAGTAACCAACTGAAGGGCCGCGGAGTCTCTAAGAGCTCGAGTAGTAGAAGGTGAAACAAGACCATAACTGATAATCAACCCTCGATTAGTTAAGGGAACAACCCTCGAGTTGACAAAGGCATGCTCCCTGATAGAATCTTTGACCCCCTTCATGTTACCCTTAGAAGACTTCCTAGGCTTCCGAACATAGACGTTCACAATTCTGATAGAAGATATAGGAAAAATATCGGGACTGGAAGACTCATCCACAACAAAGATAAGAAGGGGGGAGCATTGGACCGAAGGAGGAACAACTGGTGATTCCCGACCCTGGATCGAAGAGTCATAAACACCCAGAGGTAGCGGGAGTAATAAGACCTGCTCAAAAGGATAATCCAGAATCGATGTAGGAGACATAGCAATGTCGAGACCAAAGACAGGACCGGGGCGGAGACGTGGAAAGTCCTGTGGACAAATAATAGGAGCACAATCCCCCCAGCGCAGAGGATGTAGGGTGCTCCATAACAGGGACCGAGTCACCAAGCACAAAAGCTCTACCCTCCCCCTCAATCACATGTGTTGATACATCCCTAAGAGACCCCTCCCCGATATCAGGAGACAATATGACAGTCGACCCATCCCCATCAGGTATAAACAGTGAACTTAAAATGTCAACAGGGGAAACAAATTTTAACAGCAAAGGGATCGAAAGAGCAAACTTACCTACAAATGCTAGCGACGAATCCTTATCCAGAGGAATCGAAAAATAATAGTCTTTATCAAGATGGACCGGAGCATCACCAAGTGGCTTATCATCAACCATCGAAACAACAGCCTTAGACCCCATCGAAGGACAACAAACTTTTGAATGGCTCTTCGATCTGCAATGATGGCATCTAAAAGCAATCCTCCAGTAATCTAACCGCTAGATAAAAGAACCACCCTCCCAAATAACCTCCAAATCAGTCGAAAGGCCCTCAGACAAGTTCATGTCCACAAGCACCTGCGGGGAAGAACACTCAAACCCCAGAAATTGATCCTCTTCAATTAATATAAACTTGCCAATGGAATCTGCAATACCCATGAAACCCTGCAAGTTCCAACATTGAATCGGAAAGTCCGGTAAAATGACCCAAAGATGTCTCTTATGCAGACATTCAGTGCGCAGATCAAAACCAACGTGCCATCGACTAAGAACAAGTGAATCATGACCAAGTACCCAATACTTGCCTTCAATGATCTGTTGGTCCTCCTCATATAGAACCTAAAATAAAATCCATCCATTGACAAGAGTCAAAGCCTTCGGAACAGACTTAAGAAGGGGCTTCCAGTGCTCACGTACCCAAGCCAATATGGCCGAGCGGGAGAGCTTTAGGTACTCAAACTGGCCAACGAGTGCCCTCGGGGACAAAACCGAGACCATGTCCACAATCACGTCCTTGCCCAAAACGCAAACAGGACGGCCACCCATAACCCGTTCAAATGATATCTTCCGCGACCGCGTGCAAAAGGGTGGAATGGAAGGTTTACCGAGAGACAATGCCCCCTCCAAAACCCCGAGGTCACAAACATCCGACACGGAGGACTCCCTAGCACATTGTTTGTCAAAGGGTAAGGGAGCATCAGTGACAAAGTTGCTGGGAACCGTGGAGGATACCAACTTTGAAACGTGAACCCGTTCCCTAGGGTTAGTGCGGACACCCAAAGAAAATGGTGGAAGTGACGCCATGTAAGAGACACCAGCAAGAATATCTCTGTCCACCTTACCGACAAGGTCAATTGGGGACATGAAACCCCCGTGACCACTCGCAAAACCAAAAACCCTAAAAACGGGACATAAAAAGATAACCCTCGAACTCACAAGGCCAATTCCACCGGAAACAGAACGGCAACAAGGAAAACCGCCACCGCCCACACACCCAAAACCGTCCCAGCAAAAATAAAAAGTACTAGGTTTGTCAAGTTGACAGACTTGACTCCAGTGACCCTTAGCCTACAGAGCCAATAAAAAGCATAAAAAACCAGAACAAAGACACAACCGGTAGACAAGAAAGACACCACAAAAACCGGAGACACTGCCAAAAGGTGCAAGAATCCCTTCTTACCTGCACGAATGCATAGAATCCCCGACCGAAACCACCACCGCATCCAACAAAACCGGAGCAAATAGACACAGACCGCCAAGTATGATGCACCATAGGTCGTCACAAAATGCTGCATATGTGCATTTCATCTGTATCAAGAAATGCAACCCCACCATAGTACAACTAAAGGATTAAAAAATCCAAAAGCTTGATAATAAATGTTTACTTCATAAATTTAAGCAGAGACCGAGATCAATCCTCACTGGATATTTGTCATTTGTAATTACGTCGAAGGCTTTTACAGCGGGTATGAACATGGAGTTCTGTTTGTTTGAATCCTTAGCTTGTTTTCTTCTAGTTGTTTAAGATTCTTTGAAAAAACAAAATTCGATGGAACGAGTAGTCAAATTTTATTAACAATACAAATTTCAAAAGCAGATTCAGGCGATTATAATATTTAATCGTAATCTACAAAAGCAGAATCAAGGATTATAATATTTATTCGTAATCAACAACTCAATCATAAACATTGTCACATATATATATATCATTTCAACTCAATAATGAACGTGGTCTTTTTTTATATATATATCATTTCAACTCGAAGATCACGTGTACAAAAACATATGGATTCAGTAAAGCATAATAAAAGTACTTCAAAAGCTTTCTGTTTTCCTTAATATGATTATTTTTATCCAAATATATAAAGTTTTATTACACTTTTTTTCCCATTTTCTTGGTAAACAAAGCAAGATTTAACCTAGGCTTTTAAAGTTTCAAATTTTGATGGTATTTTGAATATGGCTTTGGTCGAAATATGGTGTTATGTTAATCTATTTGGTTGAAAGTTATTTTATTAAAACAAAGGAATATATGAGAAAAGTTTAATCCTTGTCAAATATATAAAATAAGTTTGGCCTGAAAATAGACTTAATCACTGAATGTAAAAAATATAGAATTTGCTATATAAGTAATTGTTTTCCAAAAAGCATTTAAATATAAATATATATAGAAATGGTTTCATTAAAGTGATAATAATTTTTATTTTTAAGTAAATAAAAGTCAATGACATGTGAAAGTTGCTCCATAACATTTTTAGAAAGTTTATATTAAATGATTTTTTTAATGTTTTTTTTGTCTCATCAATAACTTTTTTTTGACCAAAATTGAAATGAAAAAAAAAATCTATTTTTAATTTTAAAAAAACAACTTAATATTTGTTTTTTAACATTATAAAACTTTGTAACATAAAATTGAATTAAGGTGAAGTAGAAATACAACACTAATAAACTTCTTAGAGTGGAGTCTAGTTATTTAAAAAAAAAAGTGCATGTAACTTTAAGTCATTACAGAATTTTATTTGGAAAGTGCAATTTAGTTCATTTATAAAAATGAATCATCATAAAGTAACTTTATTATTGTTTTTTAACCACTAGTACATTAACTTTAAATTAAAGAAAATTTATTGTAAAGATGGTTCTTACTTATTTTAGAAAGTGAGAGAAGAGGATTTTTTTTTAATTAATTTAAATAAAAGTCTTTTGTTTAATTAACTTAGAGAAGAAGGTTTTTTTTGTCTTTCTTCAAAAGAGCATGACTTTGACATCATGGATAAGTTTTTAGTGTGAGTTTTTTTAATTTGGACAACTAGTTTTTGCTTTTGAAATCATCTTACCTACATATTGACTTTCTTTAATGCATTAAAAGAGACAATTTATATTCCCAAGATAATCCAATGAAGTCTCTTACTTGGTAATAAATCCTTCATCATGAGAAGTGTGAATTGGTAAACAAGATACCACATGGACTAGTCATGTTACAATGAGATAATAAAAATGGTGAAGCGCGTGGATTAATTAGAATGTCTAGCTTGTTGATTTTCAATTTTACCTAGAAGGAATTGAGAGCCTAAATGCAACATGGTAAAAGATATAAATTTTTTTGGTAAACAGAATGAGATTTGAAATCTTGTTAAACTTGCCCCTGCTTATTTTGTTTTGAATCTACTTTTCACTCCACTAGATAAGCTCTTATCACTTAATAGGCTACTTACAAAATTCCATCAAGTTTTAAGTCTTTTTATATTCTTTGATTAGAGAGTAAGATAAACTCTTATGTGTTAAAGTGATTAGCACTACATATACATTTAACAAAGCCTTAGTGGTACAAGAGAAGAATAACACCAAGAATCCAAAGTAACATCTTCACAACAATAAACAAAGCAAGGGTTCCAAGCCCTCTCACTGAGCTCTTATTCCCAATGATGATAAGGGAACTAATAAAAATGCAAGAAGACAAAGGCATTGTATTTTTTTGCCAAAATGATGGTCATATAGAGTTTAAGTGTTTCAAGAAAATAGAATTCTTAGAAACATCAATGAAGAAGCACAAGATAATTTTGATTCTTCTTCTTCTAACCCTTCTCACAGACGTGCACTTTTTGTCCCCGATTTTACCTTCAATGCAACATCTACTTCTTCTTCTAATGAGTGACTTATTGATTACAGAGCGTCTTATCATATGACAAAAGATAATTTCATTTTTCTGCTTTTAATGAATCTAACACTACACAAATATTTGTTGGTGATGATAGATCTCTTAGTGTTGTAGGCTCTAAAATAATTCAACTAAATGGTGGTCATTTTTGTTGATGTACTATGTGTTATAAGTCTTTCTTGCAACCATCTATTAATAAATCAAATCCCTCATTCAAGTGAAGGTAAAACAATAGAGTTTTCACCTCTCTAAGTTGTAATCAAGGGTTTAAAATATCCTAAGCATATCCTAGCAACTTGAATTGTTGATGATCTTACCGGGTTGTACATATTTAGAAACTTGAGTCATTATCTATTACATCGGTTTTTATTGCTTAGAATGGTGAGTTGAGCAAACTTTGGCATGAGAAATTTGGCTATATAAACTATTGTTCATTATAGGGACTCTGCAATCAGAATATGGTGACTAGTCATCCTCTCATTTCTTACAAAGATGGTGTTTGTTTTGATTGTGTTCTTGACAAAATTAATCATAATGGTTTTGACAAACGTGCCACTTGACATGCCTCAACCCCCTTAAAACTTGTTTTTTGTGGTCTACTTCCTTCTACATCTTTCTTTGGGTTTAAGTACCTAACTTTTATTGATGACTTGTCCAAACATACTTGGGTTTATTTTTTAAAACTTAAGAGTGAAGTTTGACATGTTTTGGGCTTACAAGGATCTTGCAAAAAAAAGTCTTAACATCAACGTCAAAAGTTAAGAATAGATAATGGAGGTGAATATGTTAACAACACATTTACAACTTATTGCAATGCACGGCATTCAAATGCAACATATTGTTCCATATACACTACACAAAAAAAGTATTCCTGCAACACAAAATACACATTTAAAAAATGGAAAATTGTATCACCCAATGTAAGAAATAACTTCATCTTTTTTTTGGAAGAAACCATTAATTTTGTCAATTACATATTTAATTGCACTCCCGTAGAGGCTTTAAAAGATACAACATTAGAAGAATCATGGAGTAAAATTACACCATATGTAAGCCACTTTCATGTGATTAGTAGTGAAAAATGGGCTCACATTTTTTTATGAGAAAATGAAAGTATTACAACCTAGGAGTGAGAAGTCAAAAAGGTTATACGCTTCTTCAACTTCATTCTAATGAAAATATTATTAAAAGAGATGTTAATTTTGATAAAGGTCTCTTGGCCCATGAGCCTAGTTCAGTGTTTGTAGCATCTTTGGCCTGCAAGCCATCTTTGGTGATTGTGTTATCTTATATTCCAAACTTTTCTAGTAGTGATCATATTCTGGATTTTTTTTTTCAGATGATGAAAATGGGGATGAAAATCCACCTCTATATGCTCACTATCTTCAATCGGGTCCATTGAACATGAACCTATACTAGCTCCACCACTTCTTAGATGGGTTTGCACGACACAAGAAGCAATTGGTGATCTTGTTGGTGACCCTTTAGGTCAACATTGTACATGTTCATAGTTCCATTGAAGTTTTGAACTTCATCTCTTTTGGTTCAAATTTCAAGACATGATCTAGAAACATTTACAAAAGCTTCTAGCCATGCAAATTGGGACACACCAATACATGAAGAATATAGTTCTTTGATATCGAATGATACTTGAGATTTTGCACCTCTTCCAAAAATGAAGAAAACTTGTCAAATGAAAATGGGTCCATGGAACTAAGTATGCATCAAATATAAGTGTTGAAATACGTAAGGCCTAATTAGTTGTGAAAGAATTTCCAAGTTGAAGGGATTGACTATGATGAAATATTTTCCCCCATAGCCAAAATGAGTTCGGTCAATCTTGTTTTAGCCCATGTTGCTTCATATAAATGGGAGTTCCATCACATAGATGTTAAATTTTCCTTCTTGCATGGGGATTTATAAGAAGAAATTTACATGGAACAGCCTCTTGATCCTGTTCAGAATGACCTTATCTTTGTTTACCACCTTAACAAATATCCATGTAGCATTAAGCAAATTCATCGACTTTGGTATGCTACAATGGATAACTTTCTTCTTGACATTGATATCTCTAGATGTCATTATGATCCCAATGTCTATACCAAGAAAGCAGGAAACAATCTCATATTACTTGTTTTTTATTTTGATGACCTTATCCTCACTAGTTGTGACCACAAACTTTTAATCCATGTGAAATCAATCCTTAAGAAAAAAATTGAAATGATAGACTTAGGACATTTGCATCATTTTCTTGGCCTCCATGTCTTGCAAACCAAGGAAGGAATTTTCCTTTCTTGATTTAAGTATGTGTGTGATCTTCTTCACCGCTTTCACGTGGGATATTATTAACTGGCCTCGTCTCCCTTTCACTTTCAAGCCAAAGGTGTTTCCATATGTACTACACCCAAAGTCGTGCCACTTTGTATGATTAACCTAGTAGCTTGTAATTGTATTGAACTCACACTCATCTCGATATTTCCATTGTTGTTGTCGTGTTTCCTATTATATGCAAACACCCCATGAGAGCCATTGTAAATATGAAAAAAGGGTACTCTAATGTATCTAGGGTACAATTCAATTTGGATACATTATAATTCAGGGGGGACTTCTTTATTAGTTGTTTTCATTTATTTCAATTAAGCAGACAACCCTAATGATCAAAAGTCTATCACAAGTTATGTTTTTAGACTTGTCACTTCGGCTTGTAAAAAGATACAATCCTTTGTTCTTTCTTCATTAGACATAGAGTATACAGAAACAACTAATGCAAGTAAAAAATCCTTGTGGCCTATATAGGTCCTTTCAAAGTTTGGATTCCAACAACAACACCCATGTCCAAACTTTGGTGAGATAATTAGAGTGCCATCAAGATCACTAATGATCAAGATCACCATAAATGCAACAAACACAATGAGATACACATGCACTTCACTAGAAAACTTATTTAGGATCATGTTCTTGTGCTCTTTTTCTTTATAGATGATCAATGTAGACATTTTCAAAAAGTCTTACAAAGGTGAATTTATTCAAACTTTGATCTATGTTAAGAGTTCAAGAAGTTGTCATTAAAGGGGGATATACTCTAATGCTTCCTTCCTTCTCCTATTGTGTCACCTTTGTAAATCATTCAATCGTCTTCTAAGTTGCTCTTAAGCGGGGATGTTAAAATATTTAGACACTTAGGAGTTAATTAAGGTCAACTAGTAGAATGTGTCTTTAGGTAAAGTGTATTTATTTAGTGTGCATTGTAATTATCCAATCTAATGGTCACAATTGTGTTATAGACATAAAGTGATAGCGCGATTCATATTTTACTCGATATTAACAACTATATTTATCCATCAATTAACTCCTTAATGGTCCGTGATCTTTATTTAAAGAGCATGGAGGGTCATTTGTGGATGATCGATGGTGTGAAACTCATATGTAAATTGTTTTTCTTTTGAATTAATATATTGCCTCAAATAGTTGGAATCGTTGGATCACTGAACTATCTCCCTCTTCGATGGATTTAACCATGTAATACATTGGTGCATGATCTTTGATTTAATTATGCAAGCAATTGCTTAAGGTGTTTGACCTATGTGGAAATATCATGTTTATCAAACACAAAATTTTCAAGGTTTCAAGCTTATGGTATAGGTTTTCGGGTATACAATGGCCCATGGCATATGAAATTTATGCAAGACAATTAAGTTTGATAACCATCACACAAGTTACAAATCATCCAAATTTCTACAAATGTATATTGACTAACAAGTTGTATATTTTGACATCCATATAATGCTTGAATTGATTATGATAACAACCTATGTAATTATGATTGCGAACTTACAATTTTTTTTCATATTTAGCAAGTATATCATGAGAAACAACCATCAATGAGCTCAGCATGACCCCCAAATGGGAATGTCCTTTGGGACCATAAAAATTGTTGTACAAAAAAAAACATTTTGTTTCAATCTAGATCATTTCTCAAAAATGCCACGCTGTTACAATTCTATTAACTATGGTTCTCATCATAGGTTTAAAGTTGGTTGGAAATTATATTAAGAGTGCATTGTTATTGTTATTATTATTATTTATTTTTACAATGATGCATAGTATCCCATCCTCAATGGTATTGGGAAAGACTTTGGAACCATTCAAGAAGTAAATTAATCTAAGAAATATATTCAAGGTTAACAAAATGACATGCCCACTTTGATCTTAAGCAATTTTTTTGGATTTTTCAAAAGATATCTATTTTTTGTCATTATATTAGTTTAGTATTGAATTTATTTTCCGCGGTTATTATTTTATGCAGAAAATTCATAAAAATTCAAGAAACCCTACAAAAAGTGTGTTTTGCAGTTCTTGAAGGTTTGATCTAGGGTGATGTCAACATTTAGGGTTACCTCCAGCCCTAGTGTAGATCTGGTTGAAGTGTTTTGCGGGTCCAAATTTCATCCAAATGTGAGCCCTAATAGTTGGGTATGGTACATACTTCATCATTGAGCATTTGTGGTTGACCCTAGGGGTTTTTGAAGTGCCAAATCAGGTATTTCAGCCATTATTGCAGGTTATTACAAATCTAAAAGTGAAATTAGTCCCATATCTACCCATCCATCTCTCAAAAAAAGTGTGCCCTAGGGGGGATTCAGTCTCCTTTGTTTGGTGATCTCTAGGAGGTACTTTTCGACGTATTTCCATGGTTTATTTTGGGTTTCCTCATAAGTTTATGTTGCTGGTTTTTACTGTAGAAAATTGTTTCATCCCATTGTAGATTCCATACTAAGTTTTATTTCTCTTAAACCTTCGTATTCATTAAGTATTTATTGAATATCTTGTTGACTCCATTAAGGCACTGATCTACAAAATTAGTGGGAAGGTCTTGTAAAGATAGAGTTGTTCTCGTTGTATTTCTTGTAGGTATATTTATACCCCATATTTGGGGATCCCCCCATGGCCAAAGGAAAAATCCTAAATATAGAGAAGAGTGCATTGAGGTGACAGTGGATGTATCTCCTAAAAAGTTGTTAATCTTAGCACTGGCCCTTGTGACCTAATGTGAAGGGTGTTAATCTCTAAGGTAACATCTTTTGGCGTTGTTTCCAAGGACTCAGAGGAAAATTGAATTCATTCCATTCAAAGCGTTCTCAAGTCTAGTTCATTATTTTTGACAAGCTTGGCATTCTTGGTGCCAAGAAAGTTGAGGTGAGTTTTTGTTTGTACTTTAATAAGATTATGGTTAAGGACTAACTTTACATGTATTATCTAGTGACTTCACTAAAGAAAAATACAACAAAGAGGTACACTTCAAGGCAGATCTCTCGTTCGTTGATGATATTGTTGGGTGTAACGGATGAACACATCTGTAAGTTAAGAAGTAAAGTTTCATCCTAGTGACTTCACTGAAGAATTTTATTTGATATGACGAAAACATCTTTTTTTATTTTGGGGAATTTCTGGATTGGATCCTTAAAAGCTATGGATCTTTGGATTTCTTAAATATTTGCCCCTCCCCCCAGCTCATGTAGAACCAAAAGTGTATATAAAGGAAACCCCAAAGTTTCATCATAATGAAGATTCATGCTCAGTTTATATTGTATCCTTTCTCGATTTTGTAGGGGAAAATGGCATTCTCTATGAAAATGATATGATGCATTATTTTTCATTTGGATTCAAGGGCAATGCCAAGTGTTGGTATGAATGTGTTGGAAAAATAACAAGTATATCTTTTGCAGTATTTTTGGAGTTCATCGATAATCGTTGGTGCCCCAATGAGATTGATCAATGGATACCTATAATTCAAAATATCAAGACATTCTATGATGTACAAAATATTGTTGAAGAGGGTCCCAAACCACCCTTGAAGGAAGAAGAGAAAACCAAGGAAGATGACGAGTATAGTCCATTGATAGAAGATGAAGATATAATCAAATAATGTCGTCACAAAGATCAACATCTAGAAATATCTCATGAAGAATCCATTGTTGAATAACCTATTGTTCAAGATTCTGTTGAAGAAACTAAAGAAGGTGGCATCTCGATCCATGTGCTTGAAGAGGATGATACTTTTGAAGGTTCAGAAAAAGGTATCCTAGAAAACAAAGCTAAGAAAATACATGTCGAAAACCAAGAAGGCCTAGTAAAAAAAACGAAGAGATGGTGAAGTCTCCTTATCATTGTTTCAAATATTCTTATGATGTCTTGGGCCTTTTGGTAGAAAATGGAAGGATTCCTTTGCATGATGAAGAAGGTGGCGATTATTGGATATTTCTTAGCCCTCCCATATATTATTCTTCAAGGGATAAGAGTGTTGTACTTGAGCCTTTGGATCACATGTTCTGAGGAAAATCTCCATGATCCTTTCTCACCGTGTAGGAGTGAAGAGGTTGTCAATTTGGATCAGCTAGATATAATATTTTATGCAAATTCGAAACAAAATGAAGAACTCTTGAAATCCATTACCCATTGAAAAGGATGTTGAAAATGTGGTTGATTAAGTTATAGTTGATGCTTCTTCATGTTCCCATAAAGATGTAGTTTTGGTGACCCTTCCTTCCTCTCTCACTGTTGAAGACAATTTTTTTGAGGAATATAGGTTTGAGGATCTCCTTGTTGTTGAAGATGGCTTCCATGGATGAAACAATGTGCATTTTCTTGATGAGCATGATATGGGTATGGATTATTGAAAATTTGATGGAGAACCCATATATGATTCTTTAAATGAGGGAATTGTAAATTGTGAAGACCTTGGAAAATTGATATTTGATGGGATATCTCATTTGGTTTAGCCATGCATGCTTTCTATTAGTGAGGATATGGTGTTACATATGGAGAATTGGATTGCAGATATTCATTATCCAGGTCTACCCACTCCTAGGGAATATCTCAAACATCATTTTCAACCATGTTTCTTTGGAATAATGCAAGGCTTGGACAAAAACAAGGTGGTTTTGTTACAAGGTTAGAGAAACAAAGCGCACCCTCTCCCAAGTCATATTTGAGGACTCTCTTGCAACCATATATTTAAGGTCTTCATGTTAGTAAAAAGACTTCATAGAGCAGGTTCATGATATAGGTAGTTTATGCTTAAGCCTTGTCCAATCTTGGATAGAGGGGGTTTGTGAAAAGGTCCCTTCTCTTTGGCAAGGGTTTGAACGTATTCAAGTTTGTGATATATTCTGTCATTTTATCCCCATTCCACTGAATTTAATGAAATCTATTTAGTTTATCATTAACGTGATTTTGTATTGGACTATTGTCAAAGACAAGGGAAGAATCCCTGGCATGAATATGATTTCAATTGACTTACTTTTGTTACCATGTTTAGAGTAGGTAGGTAGGTTGCATAATCTCTTGCGTAAGCATTTTGATGTGTCATTTGATTTACCCATGCATTGCATTTGTTGTGTTATTTTTATGCATTTCATGTTTTGATTTGAGCAAGGCAGGATGGAGGCATATGCCTTTGGTGATTTAGATGCTCTTTATTGTTTGAAGTGTGTGTAGGTATACATGTACCAAAAGATTCAAAGGTTATCATGCACTTCTGAGAGAAGTGCATGTTCTGTAGTTGAAGTCAATTGTTACACCCCAGATACTCTACAGTGGACCATACCAGATGTGTCAAAGTTGGGTTTTTTTCCATTATAAAAGGACAAGTTGGGGCTTATTTATTTAAAAGTGTTGTTCTAAGAGAGCTTGTGAACCTTTGTCTAGTCATGGTAAGTCCTATTGATTCTCATTTCAAGGAGTGTTCATGGGTTGAGGTCCCTCATCATGTTGGGGATTTATGCACTGGGTGGGTGTTCTGGTGCACCTTGGGATGAATCCATTAGGACACATGGCTTGGGAATGATAGCCACACTTATGGTTTTATGCTTTGTAGAAGTGATTGTGCTTGTAATGGCATGCTTTTTTCCATATAAATAAGACATCCTCCTCTTCATTTGTAATAAATATTATGGGATCAAATAAGATATTTTTTCTCTTTCTTCTTGTATACATGAGTTAATCAAGTGGTGTTTACCTCCTTTATTGGAAACTTTTAGGATTTTCCATGATAAATTTGATGTATTAGGTATCTTTACTATCTTTCAATGCTTTCCTAAGGTGAACAAATTATTGGGGCGTTAATCTCTTCTCCTTTCTCCTCAATTGTGGTAAGACATCTAAGTCTCTTGTCTTTCACCGCCATAGGAATCCAAGGTAAGGGTGATATAGAGTTTTATGCATAATATTATAGTATTGTAAGTGAGACATCCCTCTTGAAGGGTCTCTCTTGTATTGGGACTTAGCATATTTCTTTACCCATTACTAGGTCAAAGCTAACAAAACCTAGGGTTTCTTAGTTTTTCCCTAGCTCATACAAATATTGATTTGCCAATTATTAGGAGAAACATTAACCCCTATTTATCAGTGCCTGGAAGAAAAGAGACCTAGGTATTATTCCCTCATCTTCACCTAACTCTCTTTTTATAAAATACCTTTTACTATATATTAAAAAATTACAAAAACCCCTAAAAATAAAATATTTTGTAAAAAATTCCAAATATATTTATTTGTGTCCTTGAAATGATTTTACTTGATAATTTTTGAAGTATTTAGTACATTAATAAATTTACGAACTTGTAATATTGTTGAAAAATCCATATAAAGGCGAAAAAATCTAGTAAAAAGTTGTATTGAAGCTAGAAATACCTTAAAAAGGGGTGACATTAACCCTAGGGAGAGTGATGCCACTGTCTACAATTTATTGAATATCTGCTATAAGTGTTTTGCAGGCTAAATTTGACAAGAAAATCAATCCCTAGGGGTTGGAAAATGTTCCTAGCTCATCTCCAAGTCACTTGAGTTGACCTAGGGGGGTTTTGAGGTGCCAAATCAAGTTGTTCAACCTTTACTACATAAAATTTCAAAACTGGAGTTGAAATCATTCCCAAAGTGCAACATTCATCCATCAAAAGAAGTGAACCCTAGGGAGGATTGAGTCTCCTTGAGTCGTTGATTGTAGGGAGGTATTTTCACAATCAATTTTGAGTTTTTTTCCAAGTTTATGTTGCTGGTTTTTACTGCAGAAAATGGATTTTTCTTTTTAATCAATCGTCATCAATTTTTATTGCTCCAAAACCTTCTCGATCATAGAGTATTTATTGCATATCTTGTTTGACTCCATTAAGGCATCGATCTACTAGCTTTGTGGGAAGGTTTTGTAAAGATAGAGTTGTTTTTGTTGCTTATCTTACATGTCTAGTTCTACCATATTTGGGAACCCTCACATGTCTAAAGAAGCATGCCTAAAGAGAGAAGAGAGTGCACCTAGGTGATAGTGGGTGTATTTCCTAAAAAGTTGTCGATCTTAGCACCATCTCTAGTGACATAATCTAAAGGGTGCTAATTTGTGAGGTAATAGGGCCCATGGGATGTATTATATGCACATGCATAGTTAAAAAGATGTAAGGATTCAATTGTTCCCACTAATTAATTTATCTTGGAGAGAGAAGGCACCAAGTAACCATCAATATCCCAAATTTGATGACCATTTACATGTAGAACACCAATATGTCCAAATTCAAGGAAACCAACAAATGACACGTGATCAAAGGAGGAACTTGTCAATGTGGAGTTGGATTCAACAAGAACAAGTACCAAAAACCTAGTAGGATACTTTGCTAGATTGGTGACAAAGGAAGCTTTGAAATGTTTCCATACATTGGGTAAACTGTTTCAAATTTGTATCTATAAATTGATTTTTTTTAACAAGATCGAGACATTGTATTTATATATTAACACATGATTTACATATCGCCCCTAGGGCATCAAAAATGAGTTCAAAAAAGAGGTTCGAGCATGATAAAACCATACAATCCATGTCCCCATCTTGCTCCGTGTGATATACAAAATTACATTATTTTCCATAAATTATTATACTTCCTCTATATGTGTAGACTCTAATAAACTGTCCACATATATATCGACAAAAAAAGAACAAAAAAAATGAAGCAAAGGCAAGAAACTTCATTTCTGAATCAAGTCTTCTTCTACAACCGACTGAATGGCGGAAACTTTGTCCATTAGGGAGGCCTCTACTTGTTCATGGGAGGGTTCTCTATTTCCTCTATGCAACCCATTAATATCAACCTACATTTCCTCCAAGATGTCCTTTAACTGAACGAAACGATCCTCATTCCATTCATTTGCACTCATTATGTACCCCCGGTAAAAGCTCTTCATGGCAGCAACAACCAAGCACATATCCTGGTGCCTTGAGCTTAGTGTTCTTTCTATCTCCTAAAATCCACACTTAATGTCCTCAACTTCACCAACTTGAACCAGATATCCACCTTCAATATCATCCATACAATAATCAATACATTTAATATCCATCGAAATTCTCATAGTCTCATCCAAATCCGCCTTTAAAACCTCAAACACACACCTAACGTCTCTCTGTATTCTACCATAACATTCTTCAAATCCCATATCTCCCAAAATTATCTTCATAGCGTTTTCCTTCGCAAGGGAGGGCGCAACAAAAATTTCCTCCGTTCCATTATCGCTTCCTAAAAACATAAACTCCCCTTGTATTTCTAACCCTTCTCTTCTATTATTTCTCCCGGAAACATTTAGATAACGAAAGAGAGACTAAATGTTGCTTGAATGAACAGGTTCGAATATGTGCAAAGGATCCACCATACCAAGCACTTAACCACCACGTGGGATCCCAAACAATTAACTCGAATTGGGGTCGAAATGATAATGAAAAATCGACAAAAGCATGCAATGCCTACACCCACCCACCACCTCCGTAGACCATTTGGTCTCCTCTTCATTAAACTAAAATCATGGATGCCACCTCCGTCCCATCTCCACTTACAACGAGGCATGGAACAATAAATAAGCCTCAAAGAAATAAGGTGAGACATTATGGTTGAAAACAATTTATCCATTTGTTCATGGACCTATAATTATTAATCAATGCTTCACCTTGCCTTTAAGCTTAGCACTGATATTGGCAATCCTATCATCGTCTTTGTTGTTCTGGCATTTTACATGGAAGAATTGGATTTTTGAAATGTATGAAGAGAAGGTCATAATTGTTTTTTGAACTTTCCCCACCTCCTTCCCTTTTCCAAATTGGATGCTCTACATTATTTGGATGACAATCCAAGAGTCTATGAAAACATGAAAGGTTTCAATGTTTAGCTTTGACATTATTTCCATACCTTGCATTAGCACTACCCATTTTTGCATGATTGTTCATCCTCTTGCCTAGTCCTAATGCAAAGGTTTTGATCTTTCTTCTTCCAGGATAAAAAAAAAATGACCCCTCCAGCACTTGCCTCGCTTGTATCTATAAATTGATTTTCAAATAGCCTAAAAAGTTCAAAAAAAAACATCTAACAATAAAATAACAAAAATTATAGTGTGAAATGTGTATGTCCAAAAACATCGTCTCCCACACTATAAGCTTAAATAATAAATTACTGGTTATTTAAGCAAACAAGGATCAAAATACCTTGAACTCGAAACAACCCCAAAATAAATGTAAGTTGTGTCCTATTATTAAATTCACAAGCATACAATGTATTGAAAACTTTCAACCTTGACCTAGAACCGTTGACCCCATTATCAAGAAAATTATTTCTTGTGTCAAATGTATTTAACCAAATGTTCTCTTACCTCTTGTTGTGTGCTACAACAATCTTACATATTCCACATTGCATTGAAAATATTAAAAGTGTTACTCTTGGGTTACATGTTCTGAATTGCATTAAATCTATTAAAAGTGTTACTTTTGGGCCATAATAGGGAATAAATTATTTAATGTTATAATGCAAAAACAATATATTTTGAGAGCACATGTTCTCTATNTATATATATATATATATATATATATATATATATATATATAAAAGAACACATGTTATACATGGTAGAATGAAATATGATTTTTAAAATTAAGCCAAAGGCAATTTAATGGAAATATCATAGTAAAAACATTATTTTAACATGTATAAATATAAATGATATTTAGATATGATAATCAATTATTAACACATGTTATCCGTGGTAGAATGAGATATAATTTCTAAAATAAAGTTTAAGGTAATTTGATAGAAATATCATAATAAAAACACTCTTTTAATATATATATAAGATATTTAAATATAATAATTTATTATCTAAACATCCTTGCTTTTAATGATGTTTTTTCTAAATAAAACATAACAAGGTGAGGCAAACATCAATCTAAACATTGGTCACCATTTTTAAGACGAGTGAATTTCATTTTTTTTTTACAAAGCAATATTTTCTCATAAGCAATTCCTTCATGGGTTTAATGTGGGTTGATTAAGGCCCAACCATGGGAGTGAACTTGGAGCTTTTACTTTTATGATATCGACCATATTTTCTTGAATCTCACTTATTCAAATGGTGATGGAGGTTTTCTAACATTTTATAAAATAACAATCTTTTTGAAATGGATCTTTTTATGATGTTTATTATATTTTTTATAAGTTTTAACAACAATGTTTATCTTTTTATGACGTTTATTATATTTTTTATAAGTTTGAACAACAATGTTTAAAATCATAGTTATAAATTAGTTAAACAATCTATTTGCTAATAAATCCAAAACAATTATTTTGACATCCACAATATTAAGCCAACTCTGGTGTTATCGATCCATGATGACATAAAAGGCTTTTCCATTCTCAAATGCCCCTCAAGGAATACTTGGCTTAGAACATACTCAAATTCCATTTTGATATATATCACCTTAAGAAGTTTCATAAAAAAGACTTATTAAACCTTTGGTTTGTGTAGGTTAACTTCCAAAAAGGAAACACGCATGTTTACAAAAAGCTAGAGAGACCTCCCACTTCGATTCCTTTTGCTATGAGTTTGTAGTGATCTTGTGTATCTTCCATGAGATAACTTGACTTCATAAATTCAACTTTGAAGTCTTGATTTATAATTGTTGAAACTGAGATCATATTTTTCTTAATCCATGGTACATACTTTACATTTTTTATTTGTTTTACATGACCATCCAACAACTTTACACATCCATCACCATATCCTCTAATTTCATGACATCTATCATTACCTAGATAGTTAGTATGATTGTTTTTTCCCTGGTAATACAATCAGTCTCTATGACAAGTCATATGAATATAAGCTCCTGAATCTATAAACCGCGCATTACAATCATATGTTTTTGTTGATAGAGCACCTTCTGAAATGAACAATTCTAGATTCTTGAAATCATCACTTATATCTATTTCTCTATCTACAAAATTTACTTTGTGTCTCTTGTATTTGGATTCATTAAACTTATTTTTCCCACATGGTGTCCTGGCTTACAGGTACAGTAGTAACAAGATCCATTCTTCTTCACACTTATCTTTGTTCTTGGTGATGCCTTGCCTTGATGCATTTTCATATTTGGCTTGCCTTCTTTGCTCTTTACCCATTGCTTTCCTTTGCATAGCTATTTGGCTTTCACTTTGGCCATCAAAGCCAAATATGAACTTTGAAACCTATTATTGAGATTCTTCTTGTGTTCCTCTTCTTGCAATAGGATACCCGTCAATTAATCAAAAGTGGGTGCTTTCTCTCTACCTGCAAGACTAATGATAAAGATCCATTATTCATCTAGCATGCCATTTAAGGTTATAGCGACTAAATTTGTACTTTATATTTTATCACCAATATCATCCAATTTTTCCTTCAACTCTTTAATTCTAGATATAAAATTATTGATATTTTCATTTTCTTCCATTTTTTATTGAGAGAATATTACTTTTCAAAAACAATATTCTACTTGTGTTTGTTATCTCATAGAGAATTTTCAGTACCTCCCATGTTTCTTGAGAAGTTTTGCACTCCCTTATATGAGGAATGTTTTTTTTTTAACAAACGTCCTCAAAAGAACCTTTGCCTTCGTTTCTCTTTTCTCCCAATCTTGAACTGAGGCTCCAAGGATTATTGGTTTAGCTTCATCTCCAGATAAAATCGTTCAAACATTATGCCCTTCTATTAGTGTCCACAACTTAAATTTCCAATTGACATAATTTTCCCCATTTAACTTATTTGCTTCATTTAAATATGAATCCATCAAATTATTCGACATCTTTGAAAATGCACAATAATTCCAACAATTTCAAATTCAATCAGCCAACAATTTTCTTTAAATTTTTTTATTGAGTTACCTCCACAAAATGCGTCAAAATTCAATCTTGAAATAAAAATACTCAATTTCTACTTTGAATGGCAGCTTCACTTTGTGATAGTTACTCTCTTTTAATTTGATGAGGTGTTATCCCACTTTTGAAACCAGTGTACGACCCTTTTGGGTGGCCCTTTCCCTTTACCTTCTTGGTGGTTTTCTTAGTTAAATCTGGTGGTTGTCTTCTCCTCATATGGTAGTGGCTTCCTTTTTATTTTCCATTGAGATTGACGACAACCTCTAAATGTATCACATTGTGTACAATTTTTATTTCTCACTGAGATTGACGAAAATCTCTAATTGCATCACACTGTGTACAATCTCTTTATTGTAGATGACCTTTCTTTGATAGAGGAGTAGGCTTCCAACATACTTGTTGATACAGGATGAACACACTTGTTCACACGTGCGAGACACACTTCCATGGCAGATTCACACCTCACGTAAGCCTTTGCACATGCTCCCACAATGGTGCCAATTCAACCTCCTCTTCTCTTCTCTCCCATGATGGGTGCCAATTCGACATCCTCTCCGCTTTGATACCAAATTAAGAAACACATGAATTATGTGTTAGATTTTTATCATTTAAGCAATACAATCTTAGGATCTTATCTGAGAGAATAACATGCAAAACAATTAATCACAAGAGACAATAGACACAAATATTTTTCTTGGGGAACCCATAAAGGAGAAAACCCCGCAACTTCCTCAGAGATAGAATGAGCACCAATGGCAGCAGTAAAACCCAAAGACAAAAAGATGATCTCCAACAGTGGTTCTCTCTCTCACTTGAGCAAGCTTCTCCTCTCTCACCTATGCGCTATAGCTGGGTGAGTGTGTGTTTCAAATAGAGAGTCTCACTCTCTATTTGTACTAGTTTCTGACTTGACAATCACTTACCAAGGCAGACTTCTCTAGGAGAGTCTAATAACCCTAGTGCCCCACAACTACGGGGACTTTCCCCCCTGCTCAACAAGGAGGTTTAACCTCTATGACTTTACATGACTTGATTACATTAATGATTCTCCCGAGAGGAACATCGGGGACCAATGAAATACAATATATAGTATATACAAGTGAATACATTCCGAAGTTACAAATACATCAACACTCCCTCTTAGCTAGGAAGGTATTCTCTAGACACAATCCATCATCACAAGTCTTCGTCACTGGATCATCACTGGATCATCATCAAAGCTGGGTCATTACTGGATCATCATCAAAGCTGGATCATCATCATCACTGCTTCCGCTATCTTGATCAAATGGTGCTATCTCTCAATTCTACTCGTCATAGGAAGTTCTACAAAGCCAACCCTTTTTCGTGCTGGTTGTAGGCCTAGCCTCCATGTAGGCCTTCATCTTCTTCAGCACTTATATATGACCATGGGAGGAACACATCCAACATCCATGTCAGAAAGGCCCGCCTAGCACTTATATCTGACCATGGGAGGAACACATCCAACATCCATGCCAGAAAGGCCCAACACTTACATCCATCGGCATGGTAGGACACGCCATTTACCATCCGAGGAAAGGCCCAGCACTTACATCCACCAGCATGGTAGGACACACCATCTACCATCTGAGGAAAGGCCCAACACTTACATCCACCAGCATGGTAGGACACACCATCTACCATACGAGGAAAGGCCCTGCACTTACATCCATCGGCATGGTAGGACACACCATCTACCATCTGGGGAAAGGCTCTGCAGTTACATCTGACCATGGGAGGAACCAATCCTACCACCATGTCAGAAGGACTATGCACTTACATCTAACCATGGGAGGAACCAATCCTACCATCATGTCAGAAGGGCTCTACACTTACATCTGACCATGGGAGGAACCAATCCTACCACCATGTCAGAAGGGATCTGCACTTACATCTGACCATGGGAGGAACCAATCCTACCACCATGTCAGAAGGGCACACAGACTCATCACTTCCCCTTGGAAGGAACCTCGGATCTGGAGAACACCAAGCTTCTCCCTGAAGTACTCAAACTTCACTATGGCTAATGGCTTGGTTAACACGTCAACTATCTGCTCGTCCATCGCAACATAGTGGAGCTTCACTGCTCCTCTCTACACCATATCCATGATATAGTGATATTTGATCTCTATATGCTTCGACTTGTCATGGAACACCGGGTTCTCTGACAACTTCACACAACTATGGTTGTCGCAATATATACAAGTAGCATCCAACTGGAGATCAAACAAATCAGATAGTAGCTTCCTCAGCCACACTGCCTCACAACTAACCGAACAAGCTGCGACATACTCTGCTTCGGCTGTACTCAGTGCCACACATGATTGCTTCCTGCTAAACCAAGAGATCGCATCTAATCCCATACTGAAGTAGCACCCTGAAGTGTTCTTCTTATCAATGGCACTGCCATCCCAATCCGAATCCACATAACCTTCCCGGTTAATCTTTTGATTCACCCCATACTTGAGCCCATAATCAACTGTACCCTTTAGGTACCTCAGAACATGCTTTGTAGAAATAAGGTGAACATGTCTCGGATCTATCAGGAACTGGCTCAATGTGTTCATAGCAAAGCAAATATCTGGTCTTGTATTCGTCAGATACATCAAGGACCCAATCATCTGACGATACATCATAGCATCAACGGACTCTGATGAAGCATCACTCAATAGCTTTAGGTTCGATGCCATAGGTGTGGTCATGGCCTTGCAGTCCATCATCCTGAACCTCTTCAGGATCTCTACTACATACTTCCCTTGTCCCAGGGAGATTCCATCTGTATTCTGCCACACCTTCATGCCTAGAAAGTAGTGCATCATACCCAAGTCCTTCATCTCAAACTTAGCAGCAAGCTTCCTCTTTGTATCGGCAATCAACCCATCCTCACCTATTACAAACAAGTCATCTACATATAGTAAGAGTATCACAGGGTTTCCTTCCTCAACCTTATAATAAAGGTTGGAATTTGCTTTACTCTTGGTAAATCCTAATCCAGTAAGGAAGTTGCCAATTCTTTCATACCATGTCCTGGGTGCCTGTTTCAAACCATACAGGGATTTCTCCAATTTACACACATGAGTTTCCCTACCATGTGTCTCAAAATCGAGTGGCTGCTCCACATATACTTCCTCTTCCACTACACCATTCAAGAAAGCAGTCTTGACATCCATCTGGTGTATCTTCCATTTCATTACTGCAGCCAGAGCAAGTACTGATATGATGGAAGTGTATCTGGCTACAAGTGCAAAAGTCTCTTCATAATCTATTCCTTCTTTCTAGGAGAAGCCACGAGCCACAAATCTTTCTTTATATTTCTCTATGCTACCATCTACAGTATGCTTGATCTTGTAGATCCACTTGGAGGTCACAACAGACTTCCCCTCTGGTCTTGGGACAACATCCCAAACATCATTCTTCATGATCAACTGGTACTCCTTGATCATAGCATACTTCCATTCTTTCTTCTTTGTCACTTCTTCATAGTTGGAAGGTTCTTTATCAATGATGTCACATAATAGGGCTACATATCTGGAGTAAGACCTACTTCTCTTCCTTTCTATGTGCATTTCTTCTAGAGCCCAATATCTTTATGTACCTTACATAGCCTCTCGTACCCATGCAGGTTTCCTCTTGTGAATATTCTTCTCTTGGGGTGGATCTACAGGTTCCTAGGGTTCTTATATTTCTCGATCTTCATCTTGAGTTGCATCATTCATAGTTGTATCTTGAATTCTGAGTGCTTCTGCTTCTTCAGGGTCTTCAACAGGTCTCTTTCTGGATTTGTTGTAAGATGAGTATTCGTCAAATGTTACGTCTCTACTGATGTCGATCTTTTTGAATCCTGGGAAGTATATTCTGTAAGCCTTCGAGATTTCACTATATCTCACAAATATACCCTTTGTCCTCTTTTCTTTTGGAATGTGTATGTACACAGGACAACCAAATATTCTGAGATGACTGACTTCTGGTTTCTTACCGAAGAAGACTTCTTCAGGTGTCTTGTTCTCAAGTACTCTATGCAGAGTACGGTTCTGTACATACACAGCTGTCCTAGCAGCTTCTGCCCATAGATGCATGGGAAGATCTTGATCATGAAGCATTGCCCTTGCAGCTTACATAATCGTTCTATTCTTCCTTTCTGCAAGCCCATTCTGTTGTGGATTATATGGAGTAGTCAACTCCCTCTTAATCCCTGAATCTTTGCATAATTCTTTGAATTAATTTGATGTGAATTCTCCACCATTGTCTGATCGAAAGGTCTTGATTTTCTTTTCTGTGTGGTTCTTAATCAAGTCTTTGAATTCTTTGAACTTGCTGAATACTTCATCTTTGTTTTTCAAGAAGTATATCCATGTCTTCCTAGAAAAAACATCAATGAAAAATACATATTATACATACCCACTCAATGAACTGGATGACATCGAACCGCATACATCGGAGTGGATGATTTCCAAGATTCCTTTTGCCTTCCTCTCGCTACTTGGAAATGTCTTCTTTGTGTTCTTTCCTTTCGCACATCCTTTGCAAACACCTCCATGTTTTGCCTGTATTTCTGGAAGACCTTCAACAACTTTGCCTGCAAGTGGTAGTGCCCTATAGTGCACATGTGCAAGCCTTCTATGCCAAAGTTCATTTGGCTCTACTGAGTCATGGACCAAGGCTTGTTTTGGTTGGCCCTTTAGCTTGTATAATCCTCCCTCTTGTTCTCCAATCACTACTGCATCATCTATAGTTTTTCCCTTTGGCCACATAAGGACTTGGCCATCTACAAATGCAACCCTTATGCCTTTTGCATCCAATGCAGATATGGAGAGGAGATTCTTCTTTAGTCCTCGTACAAACAATACATCCTTCATCTTCATAGACTTTCCAGAGTCTAGCTTATAGGAGGATTCACCACTAACTTTTATTGGATACTGGTAGTCATCCCCAAGTTTTACTTTGTGGGGTGATTCATGTTCGAATAGTTTCACAAAAGATTCCTTAAATCCAGTCATGTGTTTGGAAGCCCCACTGTATATAAGCCAATCATTGCTTCCATGTGTGACAGTTCCTGCGAGGGCAGAAATCAAAACATACTCTTCATCACTTGAAGAATCTTCACTTTCTTGTTTGAATCTCTTCATGGGAGGATCATCATCCTCTGCAGTGTGAGCATGATGTTTTCTTTTTTTCTTCTTCTTGTGAGAGTTACTCTTATATTTATGACAATCTCTGACAAAGTGTCCTCTCTCATCACATGTAAAGCATCTGAGTTTAGATAGATCTATGTTAGATCTTCTAGGGTTATCTTTCTAGTGAGAATGCTTACCTTTGGGATGATGATAGTCCCTTCTGCTTTTCTTGGAGTGTACTGTGAGAGCTTGATCTTCACTTCCCATATTTTCTTCTCGGGCTACTATTTGAGCTTCTTCTTGTGAGCATTCCTCCCATAGTCTACTGAAGGTGACTAGCTTTCTTCTAGCACAAATCCCTTGAATGAAAGAGTCCCATGACCTAGGGAGACCATTCAAGGTGGTCATCACAATTTCTGCATTCTCTACTTCTTCATCTACTGCTTTAAGTTGTTCTTTGATCTGGGAGACCCTTGTAAAGTATGACTGTATGGTCTCCACGTTCTGGATCTTCACATTCTTCAATTGATTTCTCAAAGTCATCTTCCGATTTATGTTCTTCCCTTCAAATAGCTTGGTCAGGGCATTAAACATCTCTTTAGGTGTCTTTAGGGAGGACACCTATGGTATGAGGTGATCCTTGATAGAATCAACAAAAATTCTCTTGGCCTTGATCAAGTTCTTCTTGTGTAAGGCCTTAGCCTCATCTCCCTCTGGAACTGGAACTTCTTCACTAATGTAAGAGTCCAACTCATTTTCTTCAAGAACTAGTGAGATCCTATACTTCCATGCTTGGAAGTTATCAACTCCCTCAAGATTTTCATCAAGCTTGGTGTGATGAGACATCTTAACTGAGAACCTCAAATGGAAATACAAAAGATTTAGATCTTACGGCCAATTTGAGAAGCTGAAAA
Source organism: Pseudotsuga menziesii (assembly GCA_001517045.1). Classification (NCBI taxonomy): domain Eukaryota; kingdom Viridiplantae; phylum Streptophyta; class Pinopsida; order Pinales; family Pinaceae; genus Pseudotsuga; species Pseudotsuga menziesii. The sequence continues at coordinate 107,792 of LPNX010906694.1, read as the reverse complement.
CTGGATCTGGAGCTGATCTTCTGTAGTGCTGGTTTTCTGGTTCCGAGGAAAATTAGGGTTTGACTTTCCCGGAGTTCTACTCAACCAAAAACTTCGATCTTGGTCTCTAAACTTTGATTTTGAGGAAGAGAGTAAACCTATGTTGGGCTCACTCAAAAATTCCACTTATGTGAAAAGCCCTAATTTTCCGACGGAGTGGTAGGTCAAAAATAAAAAAAGCTCAGATTCAGATTCTGCTTCGACAGAAAGATGCGCCCTTAAATGGAGAGTCAACCTAGTCTCCTTTTGCTGATGGATTGTGGAGAGAGACCCAAAAAGTAAGAAGCCCTAGCTTTTGCAATTGCATAGTGTCTTCTTCTTAGGTTAGCTTTGATACCATGTTATATTTTTATCATTTAAGCAATATGATCTTAGGATCTTATCTGAGAGAATAACATGCACATCAATCAATCACAAGAGACAATAGACACAAATATTTTCCTCGGGGAAACCATAAAGGAGAAAACCCCGCAACTTCCTCAGAGATAAAATGAGCACCAATGGCAGCAATAAAACCCAAAGACAAAAAGATGATCTCCAACAGCTGTTCTCTCTCTCACTTGAGCGAGCTTCTCCTCTCTCACCTATGCGCTATAGTTGGGTGAGTGTGTGTTTCAAATAGAGAGTCTCACTCTCTATTTATACTAGTTTCTGACTTGACAATCACTTACCAGGGCCGACTTCTCTAGGAGAGTTTAATAACCCTAGTGCCCCACAACTGCAGGGACTTTGCCCCCTGATCAACAAGGAGGGTTAACCTCTACGACTTTACATGACTTGATTACATTAATGATTCTCTCGATAGGAACATCGGAGACCAATGAAATACAATATATGAAATATACAAGTGAATACATTCCGAAGTTACAAATACATCAACATTATGCACAACAAAATAGAGAGTGATCTCTATAACAACACTCCACAAAGGGAGACTTTCACACCTTGCCTTGATTTGACGAGTGAGGCATACATTTATACTTGAGAATGAGAGTAAACACTGTAACCAACTACAAGTTGATGATAGCAACTTTCCAATTACTGGGTAAAAATTTCTATAATTTTGAATTTTGTTGTTGTGGTACATAAACCCCCTAGCGGGGCTGCTACGTCCACGAGACGAAATTTTAACTTGGCCCACCCAAAGGGGTTGCACCTCGTTTCCTTTGATTACAAAGCTAACCCTATGGGGACATCAAGTGAGGCCTTTATATAGCAATGTATAGCCACCCATGGATTTGACCTCAAGACCTTTTGCTCACAACTTACAACACTCGACTACTTAAACCAGACCGCCAAGCTATTCTATAATTCTGAGCTATATTATAATGAGTTATTTTTAAATAATAATATTTTGATAAATTATATAATTTTTTCTAAAGCAATAACTTTTTATTAAAATTAATTCTTATTATTTATCAATTATTTCACAACTCATACGGGATAACAAGAGGAAAGAAAACTATAAAATAACATAGCAAATTCATTAAAAAAGTTCATCAGATACATTGTGAAATGATATTTTGGAAAGAACGTTGGAAACGTAGTTATCGGTGAGGATGGGAAATGAAAGGCTCTTCTTCGATCCTGATCTGATCTATGCCTATTGAAGTTATCGTCCACCCAAACATTTGTTCGAGTCTTTTTCCCATGTTGATTTGTATAGAAGCATCATCCCGAGTTCCCTCAAGAATTCTTCACTCATGCAAAACACAATTCGCTCACATTTCATCTCATTTAACGGAATGGCGGTATTCTCGTTTAAAATTTGTCCACCTTTGATCTCTGGGCACCCACCCACAGTTTTTTGATGCGCAACTCCATGAATAATCTCGCGAAAGAGGTATGCTGATGCAAATTTAGTGCTATTATCAGCTCGATGTTCTGGTTTTAATCTTTGCTGAGCGGGTGAATTATATATATATTTTCCCCTTTTTCTTTTGTGGCTCATAACAGGAAAATTTGATTAAAATACAATTCCTGTTTCTGGAATTTTGAAAGCACAAAAAATACAGATAGAATTTTACTGAGCTGGAGAAGCTGCGTTTCTGGTATGTCATAATTAGAGATTAAATAGGGCTTCATAGTGAAATTACCCACAAGTTCAAAATAAACGGTTACAGATTACGTGAAACTGATACATGGACAACCAGTCTCGTATATGCAGTGTAAGGAAATCGTGCCACGCTGTAGAAGGTTGGTGGCAGAGTTAGCCCACATTGAGTGCGAAATGACGGATGAGGCTGTTGATGGCCACTTCCTCGCTGCTCTGTTAGAATATAATGAAGAAAGTATGTTGTGTATAGAGTTAATAGTATGTGATATAACAGGTGTGACATGTGAGGTGTGCTTAGTATACAGCATTTAGATGCTAGTGGTTTGTGAGTAGTCAGACACAGACAGTTCAACTATCAAGTGGGCATTTTAATATGACAGTGTGACACTGTTTCTTACCTTGGAATATCATTCAATAATATATAATTTAATTTTACACTCCAATCTATTTATCTATAGAATAACACAATAATCACTTATAGAATAAGTGATCATCTTCCAAATAACCCTAAAACATCCATATATCCAAATCCTATGCCGCCCCCCAACATCCCCATTCCCTCTTCCCACCCAATACTGACTATATTGACCTCTACATGTTCCTATTCTCTCTTATTGCACATGTCGGACCTTTGGTAGGCTGATCCCTATTACATATACAATTACCCCGTTCATAAACATTTAACCCCATATATGCCCCCTTAGGTTCATATCATAGTATCTGTTGAAGTTTGTAGCGAGAATAGGTGCTTCTATGTTGGCTTGTGTCTAGCATGTGGAAGTGGCCTCAAATTGTAACTCTCTTTGTAAAGGTGACTTTTATAATACTTTATGTAAAAGGTCAATTGGCCCATGGTATTGGAGGGCCCATGGTACTGGTTGTCCCATGGTATTGCCCATGGTATTGACATAAAGTGAATGTATAAAGAGTCTATGGAGAGTTGTCATAGGTAGAGCGAGATACATTAAGAGGGAGTGATCACAGCCTTCCTAGGGAGGAGTTACTTTTCTGTTGTCTATTAGATCGAGGGTGGATCTAGGGTTTGTTGATCTAGTTTGCAGAGAGGATTTGTATCTTCCTTGAGTGTTTTGCTCCAGATCCAAAGGGTTTGTCTGGAGGACTATTGTAGTGTTATTGTAATCAAATTCCACAATAAGAAGAAGACAAACATTTGGTGGGTTTTTCCCCAGTTGGGCTTTCCAAGGTAAATCCTTGTGTCTATTTTGTGTGGTTGCATTTCGTTGTTTCGCTGTGCATTTATGGTTTCTTATATAGTTGTATTTTCAGTAATTGATGTCCAGTAGCTAATTGAAGAACACATTAATAGTTGTTGCTAATTAAGAACTGTATAAGAGTATAAAAGTTACATGGTACTAGAATTAGTTTCGCTCTGAGGACGAATCTATTGGAACATATTTGGCGAAATGATGGCAGAGTTATGAAAGTTTTTCCGTAAGACTGGGTTACAAGTTTTGCAGGGATTGCAAAAGATTTTGTTGTCCTTGTCTAACAGGTTGAGGACAGAGGACCAGTTGGATGGGGCGTCCACTAGTGGTAGGGAGGATGAGTCCTCAGTCGTCGCATGTCTTTCTAGCTCAATGAATTCTGGTGTGTGGTACATTGACAATGGTGTTTCATGTCACATGACTGGAGTACGAGACTATTTTGTTGATTTTTCTTAGCAGTTAAATGATATTAACTTATTTATCACATAAACAAGAACTGTATGCATATAAAGGATCACTGAAAGAAACACATTCACAGTAGACAAAATTTTACCTTGGGAAAACCCTCTCACGGAAAAACCCGGCAAACTTCTCTAGATAAGATTCTTCAACAAGATACAAAGTTTGACCTAGTGCTCAACACTAGTTACAGAATAACCTCTGAGCCCGAAGAAGAGAGAGAGAAAGATAAAACCCCAAATATTGTCGTCACAATGTTTTCTTGAACCCTTAGCTAGTCTCCCTTAGATCTGCGCACTTTCCTCTTGCTTGAGTGAATTGGTGTGTTGCAAATGAGCCATCTTCACTTGTATTTATACTAAAAATCTCACTTTTCTTACTGGTTGACTTGTCTTCTTGACTGGGTCATTTTCCCCTTTAATTGGGCCGACTTGACCATTTGACTAGGTTAATTTAATTTGGTCGACTTGACCATTTGACTAGGTTAATTTAATTGGGCCGACTTGTTCTTGGTTTGTAGTTATTCTTTCTTGTAGAATATCTTTCGATGATACTCAAAACATCAACATATTTCACCAGTTTAAAGGAGCATAGCTCTGACTTCTACATTGAGCTTGGAGACAACTCCAAGTACAGTCCAACAAGCATAGGGACTATGAAGTTTCAGAGGGAGCCTAGGAAGGCATTACTGGTGAAAGACGTACTAAATGTACCAAGGTTGCTGAAGAATCTGATTTCAATTTCTGTCCCAGAGGACAAAGGGTTTGAGGTAACTTTTCGGGATAGGAAAGTCTACATCCATCCCAAGGGATTAAGTTTCAACTCCGTGAAGGTAATTGGAGTCAGGAGAAACAAGTTGGACATACTCCAATTTGAACCTGCCAGTGCATTGGGGAGCAACAACAGTAGTCATGATGGTGAATTATGGGATAGGCGTATGGCACATGTGCATCATGGAGCACTCAAAGTGCTTAGGGAGATAGTGATTGGTTTGCCTTCTTTTGGTACACACCATCACAGTAAATGCAAAGGGTGTGCCATGGGAAAGTATGCCAATCCTGCATTCCCCAGAAGCGATAGTAGATCCAAAGGGATCTTGGATTTGATCCATTCAGATATTTGTGGGCCCATGTCAGCCGTATCTATTGGAGGGTTCAACTATTATGTGAGCTTCATAGATGACCATTCTAGGAAGACGTGGATCTGTTTCTTGAAGAGCAAGGAATTTGGAGAGGTTCTTAAACAGTTCCAAGAGTTCAAAGCTCTTGTGGAGAACCAGACTAGGAAGAAGATCAAAGTGCTCAGAACAGATAATGGAGGCGAGTACACCTCGAATGCCTTCAAGAAGTTTTGTGCGGGTGCCAGGATCAAGAGGGAGTTGACAGTCCCATATAACCCACAACAGAATGGAGTCTCTGAGAGGAAGAGCTGAGTGATCATTGGGGCAGCGAAGGCTATGCTGTATAATCAAGATCTACCTATGTTTTTATGGGAAGAAGCTTGCAACATTGTAGTTTATTTACAGAACAGGAGCCCTCACAAAGTATTGGGGAAGACGACTCTTGAAGAGGCATTCACAAGGGAGACACCAGAGATTGGACATCTTCGCATCTTTGGATGCTTAGTATATTGTCATGTCCTAGTTGAGAAGAGGATGAAGCTCGAGCCAATAGTTGAGAAGGGCTTTTTCGTTGGGTACAACGAAAACCTCAAAAGCCTACAGGGTGTACATTCCAGCATTGAAGAAAACAGTGGAATGGAGGGATGTGAGATTTGAGGAGAACAAGGCTTTCAGGAAGTCTCGTGGATCCATGCTAGTTGAAGTAGAAACTTAGAAGTAAGGAGTACCGTAGGTAGAGGTTAGACTACCATCATAGGTTACAGGTACCTCGACGAGTGTGCACGGTGAGCAACATGATCATGAGGAGGAGCAGGATGCTTAATTCACCCCGATCGAATCTTTTAGAAAGAAGCTGCCAAATTGGGTAGAGTGAACCTTGAAGGAGGCACAAGAGCTAGTGGATGCTCTAAGGACTTCAGTCAGGATGAGCAGACCATTGTAGTGATTTTCCAATTATATGGCACTAGTAAGCAACATCATTGGTTCTGAGCCTTCCAGCTTTGAGGAGGATGCAAACCAACAGGTCTAGATGGATGCCATGGTGGAGTATTCTTCCATCGTGAAGAATGACGTGTGGGACATAGTTCCTAGACTAGAGGGAAAGTCAGTAGTGAGTTCCAAGTGGATCTATAAGATCAAGCATACTGCTTATGGTAGCGTGGAGATGTTCAAGACAAGGTTCGTGGCAAGGGGATTCTCCCAAAAAGGAGTTGATTATGAGGCAACTTTTACTTTGTCGCCATATATACTTTTATTAGAGCTGTTATGTCTATTGCCTCAGAGATGGGGTGGAGGATACATCAAATGTATGTGAAGACAACATTCCTCAATGGGGTGATCGAGGAGGAAGTATATATAGAGAAACCTCAGGGTTTTGAGGTACATGGGAGGGATTCTCATGTTTGCAGGTTGAAGAAGGATCTGTATGGACTCAAGTAGGCACCTACAGCTTGGTATTCCAGGATTGATGGTTATCTTGTATGGGCTTCGTCAAGAGTGAGGCGGATCCCAACCTGCACTTTCTGTTGGTCAGTGATGATCCACTCATTCTTGTACTATATGTGGATGACTTGTTTTTGACAGGATCTGAGAAGCTTATAGAAAAATGCAAGGACCTTGCGTAGGAGTTCGAGATGGAGGACTTGGGACTGATGCACTATTTTCTGGGAATGGAGGTGTGGCAACATGAAGGTGAGATTTTCCTTGGTCAAGGAAAATATGCAGTTGAGATTCTGAGGAGATTCCGGATGGAGGATTGCGTGTCTATGACTACGCCACGATCACCAACTTGAAGAAGCTAAATGGTTTTGAGTCAGAGTTGGTGGATTCCATGGTTTATAGATAGTTGATTGATTCTTTGATGTATCTGGTGAACACTTGACCAAATATTTGTTTTGTTGTAAACACCCTCAGCTAGTACATGGTGGAACCAAGGAGGGTGCATTGGATAGCTGCCAAGCATGTGCTTAGGTATCTGAGAGGTACAGTAGAGTATGGACTTAGGTATGTCTGAGGTGATGGAGTGCAGTTGGTCAGCTATACAGATTTAGACTGGGCAAGAAGTGCAATGGACAGAAAAAGCACCTCAAGGTTTTGCTTTAGCTTGGGATCAGGAGTTGTTTCTTGGCTTAGCAGGAAGATGAAGTCAGTGGCACTTAGTTCTACCGAGGTTGAGTACATGGCATCTAGTTTGGCAAGTTGTGAGGCCATATGGCTTCGTAAGATGCTCATTGGGTTATTTGGTCAGGAGTTGGACTTGGCTGCTATCTACTCTGACAACTAGAGTGGCATCAAGCTCTCTGAGAATCCAGTGTTTCATGAGTGGTCGAAGCATTTCGAGATTAGGTATCATTTCATCAGGGACAAAGTTAAGAGAGGAGTTGTGAAGCTCTAGTACATTTCTACAGATGAATAGGTTGTAGACATCTTCACCAAAGGATTGCCTAAGGGGAAGTTTGAGTTCTTCAGGTACAAGTTGGGGGTGGTAAAGAACACCTTCCTCTCTAAGAGGGAGTGTTGAAGTTTGTAGTGAGCATAGGTGCTTCTACGTTGGCTTGTGTCTAGCACATGGAAGTATCCAATGTTTTAAAACTCGGACTCGGACTCGGAATCGGCCGAGGGTCAACTCGGACTCGGACTCGGACTCGGCAATGACTCGGGCGGTTTGATTTTAATGACTAGGTTTATTAAAAAACATATAAAATATTTAAATTTTAAAGAAAAAATATATTTTAAAGATTATAATCCATCATTCCAAAGCATTAGAGACAAAACATCCAAAGTATGATCATATATATACCATATAAGGGTGAACATATCAAAATTGCACGAATGGTATTGTGCCAATGTGCAAGGCT
>LPNX010906694.1:51866-91634 GCA_001517045.1 Pseudotsuga menziesii | reverse complement strand
CATTGATCAACATGATCAATAATCAATCATCAAACTCAGCACCACTACTAGAACTAGAACCCGGACTAGCAATGATATAAGCAATGGCATCTGGGTCAGGTTCAAAACCCTCAGGGTCATCTACAAATGCTGCAGTAGGAGCAACACTAGATGAAGTACTAGCTGAATGCGTAAAAGCACAAGGTGGACATGGATCAGGCTGTACAGGTGCCTGCATGTGCCCCTCTGTACTAGTTCCTGCCGTATCTGGAATGAAATAATTTTATATCAAGATTCAATAGTTGTATGATGTATCAAATTATTAGTACATATTATATTGAAAATTTGAAACACTCATATTATTCAATGATAGAAGAAAAATATTATGGATTTAGATTCTACACCTGCATCAACATGAACTGATGATGGTACTGGTAATAGTGGATCTGCTTCCATATCAAGATCACCAGCTGCATCTAGCTCAATATCAAAATCTGCATCAAACTCGGGCTCTTGAGTCTCCACTAACCAATCTGAGGTTGGATCAATGTCATCCAACACAATAGGATCTGTATCAGGTCTTTTGTTCATCAATTGGTTACGCCGTAAGCGAAGGTTGTACTGCATGAAGCCTAGATCATTTAACCGTTNGAGAATGAGGTTAACACTTGACGGCAGCAGGTAAATAGTGTTAGGCTTTAGTTTAGGTTAGGAGTTAGGCTAGGAGTTAGGTTAGGGCCGGAGGCATTGTTAATTTTTAATTTAAAAAAAAAATCGAAATTTGTGAAAAACTGGCGAGTTGACCTTTGACTCGGCCGAGCTGACCGGTTCGGTACCGAACCGGTCAACCGAGCCGGTTTGACTCGGCTGATGGTTGACTCGGTTGACTCGGGCCGAGTCCGAGCTGACTCGGCCGAGTTTTAAAACATTGGAAGTATCCTCAAATTGTAACTCTCTTTTTAAAAGTGACTTTTATAATACTTTATGTAAAAGGTCATTTTTCCCATGGTATTGGAGGGCCCATGGTATTGAAGGGCCCATGGTGCTGGGTGTCCCATGGTATTGACATAAAGTGAATGTATAAAATAGTTTATGGAGAGTTGTCATAGGCAGAGTGAGATACATTGAGAGTGAGTGATCATAGTTGCAAGAGACAAATTTCCTCTTATAGTGATCAATCTACATCTCAATTTGATATCATAGCCTTCCCAGGGAAGAGTTACTTCTCTGTTGTCTGTTAGATCGAGGGTGGATCTAGGGTTTGTCTATCTTGTTTATAGAGAGGATTTGAAGTATCTTCCCGAGTGTTTTGGTCCAGATCTGGAGGGTTTGTTTGGAGGACTATTGTAGTGCTATTGTAATAAAAATTTGCAATAAGAAGAAGACAAACATTTGCTGGGTTTTTCCCCAATTGGGGTTTCCACGGTAAATCCTTGTGTCTATTTTGTGTGGTTTCATTTTGTTGTTCTGTTGTGCATTTCTCATTTCTTATACAGTTGTATTTTCAGTAATTAATGTTCAGTAGCTAACTGAAGAACATGTTATCACGAATCTTGTAGTTGCCTCGTAGAGTGATCCTATACATGATGGTAGAGGGGAAAGGTAATTAAAGTCATGATCCATGAATACCCAAACCCCCAAAAGATGGAATGGTTGTCACATCGGTTGAGATATCCTTCGCTTTATGCCACTAAATCCCAAGTGACAAAGGGGGAGACCCTAACCTATCCTAAAAGGAAAGACCTAAAGCTAAATCACCAAATCAAACTAAAGCATAAAATACGTAAGGTGAAAGCTATAAACCCTAGATCTAAGGATAAAGCCACAATTTAAGGGATACTTGAGTGGAGAAGGGTTACAGATGTTAATAATGTCACTCAACTTGATTATCAAGTCGCTTTGTGGATTTGATTGCAAGATCCAAAATTTGTGTGTTAATTCCAATGATCAAACTTGAAACCCTAGGGGGATTCAAATGTGGAATTTAGGAAATACCCTAGGTAGGGTTTCATTAGTGAATTAAGATTTTAACACATTAAGTTCATTGCTTGGATGAGAGATATGATAGTGTTCGAAATCCAAACAAAGCCATAACAAAACATACTCAAAACATTGCTAACAATGAAGGGAGGGCAATTTTCCTAGGGGATCAATGCAACAGAAAAATGGGCAAATGGAGTCCAAGGGTGACGTCTAGGAGGGAGTTTGGGTTATTTGTAGAATGGCCGTCGAAACCCTAATCGCCAAATTTTGAATTTCTAAGTGTAAAATGCTTCGGTGATTTTTCCTACTTACTACAATGGGGTTTTTAGTAAAAATAGATGATGGGCAAGGCATGAAAATTAAAACAGAGAGAAAGAGGCTGAGAAACTCACCTAGAATCTGTAGATACCTTCCTGGATGATGATGATTGCTTCCTCATAGATCAAATGAGAATTCCGGACAAGATCTTGATGAAAGCGTTTTGCTTAGTGACCCTAGCGTCCTCTCTACCTGCCACACGAAGGGAAAACCAATAAGTAATGACAAGCAAATTGAGATCTGCAAAGTAGAAGCTAATAATCAAGAAGCGACGAGTCTTAAAGAAATAATCACTCCTTGTTGAAAAACCAATTTGAAGCCAAACGTCAGGGTGAAGCTTCACCAATGCGCCCCCTCTCTAAATTGCCTTATTTGCCTGCAAATTGAAACGGATCTAAAATGTACAAGAAAGCTATGCCAGAATAACTCAGTGCAAGAGAGAAACGGTTTCAATCGTCATCGCATTCATTCATCTATAGACAAACACGTATTGAATCCCAGGAAAGTCTCTTTATTCAGAAGTTCCAATGCCAAAGCTCATGGTTTACAATGGTGGGGGGGTCTCTTCTTTATATAGCTTTTGAAAGACGTAAACCCTAACTTACTTTTTCATCCAACAGTTGAGATTAAAACATCATCAACAGTGGAGATTAAAACATCATCAACAGTGGAGATCACTTTTACACGGATCAATACATGGATCAACATGACCAAGTCAAAAGGGGCGCACTTTTTCCCAATGATGCCTTACTAAAGCGAAATATGTCATAACAATAAGATATAACATGATAATACATCAAGGGGGTCACCTTAGGGGCTCAATTTTCCCTAGGCCCCAATATAACATCATAACATAAGGTACATCAATGTAATACATCACATAGCCAAGGTGAGGGGCACCCCGTGGGGGACGTCCTCATTGGGAGAGCTAAATAAATAATTTGGGACATCAAACTGAATGAAACTGCTGCAAATGTGTCTGGAGAGCCATAATAAATCATCCAGAGAAATTCCCTTGCCATTTCCTTGACGACACAAGCCAAATCAATTTTTTTAGTGATTTCCTAGTTCATTTTTGATGGTACATCCTTTGAAAATAATAATAATCATCATAACTTCGTTTAGGTTGAGAAATGGGGCAAATTGTCTGCACAAAAGTGTTTGGAGACATAGTAGAATGGTACAAGTGACTACTCATACACACCGATCCTCACTGGGAGAGCTAAATAAATAATCTGGGACATCAAACTGAATGAAACTATTGTAGATATGTCTGGAGAGCCATAATAAATCATCCAGAGAAATTCCCTTGCCATTTCCTTGACCACACAAGCCAAATTGATTTTTTTCAGTGATCTCCTAATTCATTTTTGTGGTACATCCTTTGAAAATAATAATAATCATCATAACTTCGTTTAGGCTGAGAAATGGGACAAACTGACTGCACAGAAGTGCTTGGAGACATAGTAGAATGGTACAAGTGACTACTCATACACACTGATCCACTGAAATGCCATAAATATCATCATCTCATAATAAAAATAATGTCCAGAGTCAACTAAAAAAATAATAATCTCTGGTACTCAATAATTGTGACCATCTCGTGAAAACTGAGATTGCAGTATTGGTCTTAGGCATGTCTAGATCGAATATAGGCACTATTAATTTTTGTAGTCATTGCCTTGGGAACTGTGTTTGACTTGGTCAACTGGGTTGACCAGGTCAAAATACCCAAAATGGAGGTGAGATACTGAACTGAGCTAAACCTGCATGCATCCAAGGTAAGAACTGCTCCATGATGTATATTAAAACCCAACTCAAATAATGCCATTCAGAATCATGGTGACAATAATACATAATAATAGTAATCAGTAAGATATACCTGTCTTTGAATTTTCTGGAAGTCGCTTGTATATGCCATACTTACAAAGTTTAATCAATTTGCTAATGCTGGGTGAAGGTGGACAACAAGGCTAAGGCAAAAAGGGTAATGACTTCTAATTGACTTTAACCATATGATCTCTCCGAATAATGACAAGTACACACAACCACAATGACATATGCATGACAGATAAACAATGGGGAATGGCGGTGTCTCACAAGTGGATAAGTTGATCTGAAAAGAGTCCATTCACTTTAACAACATGTCTACAGCTCACATTCAAGCTAACAATCAAGGTCCGTGAGGATCTTTTCTAGGACCCTTACGTTGAGTACACAAGAAACTGTAGTGAAGAGATCCTAGGGGACACTTAGAATTAGTTGTCCCTTGCTCCATCTCACATCAAAACCCTCAAGCTCTGTGAGGAATTAATCATTATATTTCAATAAGATGCCCAACAGTCTTTAGATTTTGCATTTATTTATCGACTGCTTTTTAGGCCTTTCACATTTCATTTCATAGCCCTTTTTGAGTTGTGTCTAAAGACAATTTGCAGATTTATTTGATGGGATTGCATTTCAAAAGATAGAACATATAACACATAATGCATGTAATTGTGGTAGACATATTGCTTCAAGTTTTAGCTGACACTCTTCGGGCAACTGGGGGGAATATCCACAGTCAGGACCAAACATCTGGGGCATCCGACTAGAGAGGTCAAGGCTTCAAAACTCAACTCACCTAAGCTCAGGAACCAACACTAGTAGGTTCTTTTGGCCTAGAAGGATTAAGGCGTTGACAAATTTTGTTGCACAACTCAGAGACGAGACACATAACAACATGGGATCCATCATGCATAGGGGTCAAAGTGGGGAAAATGATCTTCAATCTCATTGGTATCAATCAATCATAAGTCATGGGAAAAATCAGTCATAGATGAAACTGGATGGGTGAGGATAAGTGATACATGGAACCAACATAGCACTAAAGTTTAAAAGTTGTGTAAAGCATGGCATAAGAAATGGTCTTCAACATCGAATTCTCTATCATTCTCAACACAAGTTAATCATTAGTAAGACATATCGTATAAGCATAGGTCACCATAATCATCATAGCGTAACAAGTCAAAGGTGCTAGTATACATCAGAGAGAAAAATCCTACCAAGAAGCAATATACCTGATCTCACCATATACATGTCTCTAACTGAGATGCCCATCCGTGAACTGTGTACCATCTCTGCTGCTTTGTTCAAATGAACTAAGTCACCACTGAAGTCATCTCAAAGGACATGATATCTCAGTCTTGGTAAGGAAATACTCTGCATCTGATATTGAATAAAGGCTCTGAAGGGCTCACGCTGCAATGATGATCCATGATGTATCCCATCAATATGTCTGGCTCAGAGGAAAAGAGATTAATTTGTATGCTGCATCATAGTAGCCCAACTACAACATATTTGTGATAACATAACACATTAATAGTTGTTGCTATTTAAGAACTGTATAAGGTATAATAGTTAACAGTATTGTTATCACAATTCTTGTAGTTTCCTTGTAAGGTGATCCTATATAGGATGGCAGAGGGAAAGGCAATTGAAGTTGTGACCTACGAAAGATAAGACCTCTGAAATAGTTCAGATGTCACATCGACCAAAGCTACCGACACTTTAGACCAAGCTGAGAACTAAGCTTAGGGGGCGTCCCTATGATTAAGATAACCTTATAAAATGATAAATTAGGTGGGAAATTGAAGGTAACTTGGTGAAGATCTAAAGTTTAACTAGAGATTGAATCGAATCCTAAGAGTATAAGTGTGCCTATGCAAAATGTCTCAGTTTGCCCTAACTAGGGTTTAACCAGAATTTAAATGTAAGGACCAACGGGTGAAATTAGATGCAAATAGGCACTATAATGAATTGCTAGAAGAAGGATATGTCGATTGAAAGTGGATCTAGCAATAACCAAATCGTGGTTGTTGCCAAAATGATCAAATCCCCAAGTAGGGCGATTATCCCCAAGAGATGCTAGTGCTTTGAATGGGAAAATGGAGTCCGGTTAAAATGAAATTTGGTCTCTAGGGGTTTTAGGTGATTTCCAGCTTGAGTTTAAATTTCAAACGTGGTCGCAACCTAAAAATAGGTGAATCTAAAACCTAGGGTTTTTAAGAGAAGGGTTTTAATTGTTTTTATTATGCCCGGGATGGATTAAATTGAAAAGACAAGAGAAAAGATTTGTGAACTCACCTAGATCTTAGGAGATGCCAAGAAAATGATGATTGTCCCCAATGCTTCGCAATTGCAAAAGATTTTGATGCTCAGCTATGTCCAACGAATGCCCAAGTGTGCCCTCCTCCTGCAAGACAAATAACCAGAATCAATTTGAATTGCAACAAGAGAAATAACTATAATAGAGATCTAGAGAATAAAAATGACTAGAATAATGCCATGTACAAAGCAAAGATCACTCCCTGTTTACAAACAAAATGGATGAGAGAAAAGAGGTTCCCCTGCTATTGTGCCCTCCTCCAAGACGTCCTTCATGCCACAAGTTAGCAACACAACAATTTTGTTGAAGAAAACAAGATCTAATTTGCAATGTTTCTCGAGAGATAATATTCAATCATAATTCCCGAACTCAACCATAAGATCACAAGATATGCACCACAATATTTTCTATTATTAAGTCGCTTCAAGAGCCAAATTCCCGATGGGATACAATGAGGGGGATCTCTTCTTTATATAGTTTGTGAGAGCCCAAAACTCTAACTCATTTTAGCATTCGATGGTTGAGATTAAAACATCATCAACGGTGGAGATTACATCTTTATCATTTAAATGGATTGAGTACATGGATCAACATAAAGGGGGGCCCACTTTTGCCCAAAGACGCCTTATAAGAAGAATGTAATGTTCCATTACTGATAAATATGGGATTGACTAAGGAGTAATGATACATGGAGATAATAATACATTAATACAACATTATTAGATCATCAGTAGATTGTAGAAGGCCATTAGAGCAAATATCAACAAGCATGCAGGCCTTATTTCATCTTGCATAAGTCAACGAGCAATTAGAATTGCATGCATGCAAAAGTAAAGTCATGCAAACCCTAAAAGTTACATGCAAACCCTAAAAGCTATATAAGAAGATAAGTCGAACAAAAAAATCCATTATTATTATTCATCTTTTGAGATTTGGATTTGAGAGCTCTTTGAGCTACTTAGGGTTTAGGGCGGGTTGCCTTGACCTAATTGGATTCGATGGCGAAATCTATCCACCCTAGCCAATCCTTGGGGTGAATCAGCCAGGTTCACTATTGTGTTCTTCATTGCATTTTAGATTTATTGTTTTTAGGGCAGCATTGGAACCTCTTCACAGCTGTGCGTATCCATTCAAGATTGAGCAACATTCTCCTTCACTATCTAGGGCACATTCATTAAGCATTCAAAGTAGTGAATCTCTATCAGCTATTGTATGGTCTTTTATTGAGGACGTGAATATCCTTATCCTTGAAGATATACCCAATCAAGCATTGGGAAAGCAGATCATCATTTATTAGGGTTACGCGGGAAATATAAAAGGCATGGACAGCCTCATTCAGTCACACCAAAATAGCAACTAATCATCTATATCAGCCTCCAATTTCTAGTAGGTTGGGTGTGACATCTCTATATTTGGGTGTCATCACATGCAAGATTCTGCCCATACACTACAACTTGAGAAATCTCCATCATACAGGAAAGGCATCGACCTCTGGTATTGGTTGACATCAATCTCATAATGGCACCATCTATTAATTATAGCAACGATACATAAATTTGGAGGTCAGATCTATCTTAAGGAAGTCGTGTTGCACTTTTGGAGTTGCATGCATCACATTCAGGTGTAATCTGCAGTGATCATTCAGACCTTGTAATTACGACTCAAGCAATTCAACTATTGAGGGAGTAATCTGCTATTATACTCAGGTTTTTATGTTGATTAAAGCTTGGACCACTGATGGGCTGAATTCCATGATTTAAAGGCTGTCATATCTATTGCATGTACACTTGGCAGATGTGTTATTGCAGTTGTTCCAGCCATATACACCATATTATCCACTGGGTTTAAAGCCTCTATAGTTCACTTACAACATTGGAAATAAAGGTATTTTTGTTAATGATTCTGCATGGTAATCTGATCATTTATATGTTGTCAAGTCATCTACAGGACTGTTTATTTAGTTGCATTCAGATCTGAGTTTTAAATACTTTTCATACACCTGAGTATCATCCAATTTCTCAAAGTTTGAGTACATGTATACTTACATCAACTATTAAGCTTGATGATCTTGGGGTTATGATGTCATATTAACATGACATGCAATATGTTGTTTCAATAAAAACCATCATGCCAAACCATGCAAGCAACCACAAACCATTGAATTAGCTGATTACCAAACCCAGTGAAAGACAACTCAGTTAAAAAGGGAAGATTCTACTATTTGGAATCTTACAGTGGTATCAGAGCATGGCCTCAGTTCAACTTTGGGCATAGAAATAGTTCATAACTCATAGGTGTGATGCTATGATGCTCAGATTAAGCTGGCAGCTTCCAGATGTGATTTTACAGGTATGATAGAGCAGGGAATCAAATTGGTTTTTCAGTGACAAGTAGGGCTTATCCATGGCAACAGAGTTTGGATTCATGGGGGACTGGGATGAGTCGTTGACAGGGATCTTCCAATGGGTGGACAAGTCACCGGGGAAGCTTGCAGCCCTCTGTGCCAACCCTCTTTGTTCATTAAATTGGCATTGTTGTCAACATAAGACCATAAGGCAACATTGATGAAATAGTCCAAAAAGATTAACACAGTTGGCTAAGCGGAGTCAGAAGCATTATAATGCTAAGTTTCTATAAAGTGAAAATTTGGACGGCCAAATCATAAGAGAGAGAAAGATCAATGGTCTAGAATAGTTTCTGCAATGCCAAGGTGCAAGCTTGTTAAAGCTGCGGGAAGAATATTGCGGAAGTCATTTTCGAGAAAAGTCGGACAACAGACCCGCAATCAACAATTGCAGAAGAAGTTTTGCGGGAGACGAATTGCAAACGCAGTTTCGAGAAAAAAAGCAGGTCCACAATCCGCAATCCGCAATTGCAGAAAGGAGTTCTCGTAGATTGCGGAAAGATCGTTGCAGAAGGTTAATTGTGGAAAGGTAGTTGCGGAAAGGAGCATTGTGGACACCACTTTGCGGAAGGTTAATTGCCGAAAGGTCACTGTGGAAAGATAATTTGCGGAAATGAGTGTTGTGCACTGATAATTTCGCAAGCTAAAACAGAGAGGTAATTTTGAATTGGTTTTTGTTTGTGAAAAGTCACGATGAAGATACGTGACTGTTAGATGAAGAAATACGTTTGAGGGTATATAAACAAGGCTTTAAACTTTCAAATAGGTGTCTTTGTACATTCAATTGGATGATCCATAGGTGTACAGAAGTCAAAGATCAAATTATCATATAAGAGTGATTGGGAGGCGCTAGGGCAGGCTACAGGATTGCAAGGGGGTCGTAGCCTCCTTCCAATAGTAGCTGGTAAATAGGGTGTCGAAGCATCCTTTCAGTAGTAGTTGACAAACCAGGGAGTCGTAGCCTCCTTCCAGTAGTTGCTGGTAAATAGGGTGTTGTAGCATCCTTGTCTGTAGTAGCAGGCATAAACTATTTGTAAATATAATTTTATAGTAATAGAAAGTGTTGGTGGTTTTCCCAATTGGGCTTCCACGATAATATTGTGTGTTCTGTTTTTATTGTTGATTTTGTTTAAGTGATAAAAATTTAAATAGATTGATTAATATTGATTCACCCCCCCTATGAGTATTGCTTGATATTCCAACAATTTGTATCAGAGTCGGCTCTTTACTAAAAGTTTAAACACTTGAAGAAAGATCTTCTATCACTATGGATCAACAAGTAAAACCGTCCTCCAAGGTTCCAATATTCTATGGAGAAGAATATGCGTACTGGAGTATTAGGATGAGAAGCCATATAATGTCTATTGGACTAGATGTTTGGATGTCTGTGGAAACAAGATATATATATCCAAAATCTCCTCCCACAGCTCTTGAAGGAATAAAGCAATAACTTCAGAAAATATAAATTATGTTTGCAAACTTAAGAAGGCACTCTATGGCCTTAAACAAGCTCCAAGAGCATGGTTCTCAAGACTTGACAATTATTTAATGCAACAAGGATATAGAAGAGGGGCCATTGACAGTAATCTATACATAAAGTTGGAAAAAAAATATAATCATTGTTGTAGTCTACGTAGACGATATCATATTTGGAAGTGAACTACAAATTTTGAGTGTAAACTTTGCTTCATAAATGAAGAAGGAATTTAAAATGTCAATGTTAGGAGAACTAACACTCTTCCTAGGTTTACAAATATCTCAATCAGAAAAAGGGATTTTCATCTCTCAGACTAAGTATATCAAAGAGATGTTGAAAAAGTTCAAAATGGAAGAATCCAAACCTGTTAGTACTCCTATGGTCATTGATTGTAAATTGAGTAAGGATGATGAATCTTTAGAAGTAGATCATACTATGCATAGGTCAATGATTGACAGTTTATTATATGTGATAGCTACAAGACCAGATGTAATGTAGGCTATAGGTTTGGTTGCCAGATTTCAATCAACCCCAAAAGAAACACATGTGACTGAAGTAAAAAGAATTCTTAGATATCTAAAAGGTATTTTGGATTATGGATTATGGTATCCATAAAGCAATAACTTCGCTTTAAGGGCATTCACTGATGTAGATTGGGCAGGAAGTATTGATGACAGAAAAAGCACTAGTGGAGCAACATTCTACTTAGGAGATTGCTTGGTGTCATGGCTAAGCAAAAAGCAGTTTTCCATTTCACTATCTACATCAGAAGCCGAGTATATTGCTGTTGCATCATGTTGTACACAAGTCATTTGGATGAAGCAAACATTGAAAGATTTACTTGTAAAATATGAGGACCCCGTTGTTATACACTTGTGACAATACAAGTGCTATAAACATATCCAAAAATCTTGTTATGCATTCTAAGACAAAACATATTCCAATCAAATATCATTTTTTAAGAGAGCAAGTGTCTCAAGAAGTGGTCAAATTGGAGTATATTGATACGAAGGAACAAATTGCATACATTTTCACTAAGCTGTTACCTGGAGAATCATTTGCCTATCTTAGGCAGAAATTGGGCATTATCCCTTATCATTAAAAAATTAATTAAAAGGATGAAAACCCTGTCACACGAAGAGGAGAAATGTTGACAGGGGGAGACACACCCACAAGGGGAGTGATTTTAAAAATCTACGGTCCATAAGTAAATAATTTTGAGTGGTTTTGATCTCCTCAAAAGCGGATTAATGTTGTTGATATGAAACTATAATACTTATGATTCCTGTTGCAGCGTATTGAAGTTACTGTGTTAAAAATTACGGTATCTGGAAGTAAGATTTACATCTTCAGATCAACATAGGAGAACGAGATCAACGTTCAAAGAAGTATACTTTGCTGTGTTGCTTATACACGACTACAAACTATAATATTTTGAAGGAATATAGCAAAATGGAGCAACGTTACAGGGGGAGTTTTTCCTTGAAAATTTGTCATTGTTGTCAAAGGGGGAGAAAAATTGCCTAAAGGAGAAAATGTTGCCATTAATGCCAAAGGGGGAGATTGTTGATTAAATTGGTATCGTTGTCATCATAAGATCATAAGGCAACATTGATAAAATAGTCCAAAAAGATTACAAAGTTAGCTAAGCGGAGTCAGAAGCATTATAACGTTAAGTTTCTATAAAGTGAAAATTTGGACGACCCTGATCATAAGAAAGAGAAAGATCAATGGTCTAGAATAGTTTCCGCAATGCCAACGTGCAAGCTTGTTAAAGTTGTGGGAAGAATATTGCGGAAGTCATTTTCGAGAAAAGTCGAACAACAGACCCGCAATCCACAATCCGCAATTGCGGAAGAAGTTTTGCGGGAGATGAATTGCGGAAGTAGTTTTGTGAAAAGTCGAAAAGCAGACCCGCAATCTGGATTGCGGAAGAAGTTTTGCGGGAGACGAATTGCAGAAGCAGTTTTGAGAAACAAAACAGACCCGCAATTCGCAATTGCTGAAGGAAGGAGTTCCTGCAGATTGCGGAAAGATCGTTGCAGAAGGTTAATTGCGGAAGGGTAATTGCGGAAAGGTCGTTGTAGAAAGATAATTTGCGGAAGCAAATTGTGGAAGGTTAATTGCGGAAAGGTAGTTGTGGAAAGGAGTGTTGCGCACTGATAATTTCCCAAGTTAAAACAAAGAGGTAGTTTCGAATTGGTTTTTGTTTGTGAAAAGTCACGATGAAGATACGTGACGTTAGATGAAGAGATATGTTTGAGGGTATATCAACAAGGCTTTAAACTTTCAAATAGGTGGCTCTGTACATTCAATTGGATGATCCATATGTGTACAGAAGTCAGAGATCAAATTATCATATAAGGGTGGTTGGGAGGCGCTAGGGCAGGCTACAGGCCTGCAAGGGGGTTGTAGCCTCCTTCCAGTGGTAGTTGGTAAATAGGGTGTCGAAGCATCCTTTCAGTAGTAGCTGACAAACCAGGGGGTCGTAGCCTCGTTCCAGTAGTTGCTGGTAAATAGGGTGTTGTGGCATCCTTGTCTGTAGTAGCAGGCATAAATTATTTGTAAATATAATTTTGCAGTAATAGAAAGTGTTGGTGGTTTTCCCAATTGGGATTCCACGATAATATTGTGTGTTCTGTTTTTATTGTTGATTTTGTTTTAAGTGATAAAAATTTAAATAGATCGATTAATACTGATTCACCCCCCCTCTCAGTATTGCTTGATATTCCAACACTCTTGCCAAAAGAAATTTTATGAGGAGAATTTTCGGAGGGTTTAGATCCGGGAAGGATGAGGAGCAAAAGCAAAATCAGTCTCATTGCATTTTAGATTTATTGTTTTTAGGGCAACATTGGAACCTCTTCACAGCTGAGCGTATCCATTCAAGATTGAGCAACATTCTCCTTCACTGTCTAGGGCACATTCATTAAGAATTCAAAGCAGTGAATCTCTATCTGCTGCGGTATGGTATTTTATTGAGGACGTGAATATCCTTATCCTTGAAGATATACCCAATCAAGCATTGGGAGAGCAGATCATCAGTTATTAGGGCTACATGGGAAATAGAAAAGGTGTGGACAGTCTCATTCAATCACAACAAAATAACGACTACTCATCTATATCAACCTCCAACTTCTAGTAGGCTGGGCATGACCTCTCTATATTTTGGTGCCATCACATGCAAGATTCTGCCCAAACACTACAGCTTGAGCAGTCTCCATCATACAGGAAAGGCAACGACCTCTGATATTGTTGACATCAATCTCATAGTGGCACCATCTATTAATTATAGCAGCAATACATAAATTTGGAGGTTAGATCTATCTTAAGGAAGTCATGTTGCACTTTTGGAGTTGCATGCATCACATTCAGGTGTAATCTGCAGTGATCATTCAGACCCTGTAATTACCACTCAAGCAATTCAACTATTGAGGGAGTAATCTGCTATTATACTCTGGTTTTTACGTTGATTAAAGCTTGGACCACTGCTGGGCTGAATTCCACAATTTAAAGGGTGTCATATCTATTGCATGTACACTTGGCAGATGTGTTATTGCAGCTGCTCCAACCATATACACCATATTATCCACTGGGTTTAAATCCTCTACAGTTCACTTACAACATTGGAAATAAAGGTATTTTTGTTAATGATTCTCCATGATAATTTGATCATTTATATGTTGTTAAGTCATCTACCGGACTGTTTATTTAGTTGCATTCAGATCTGAGTTTTAAATACTTTTCATACACCTGAGTATCATCCAATTTCTCAAAGTTTGAGTACATCATGTATACTTACATCAACTGTTAAGCTTAATGATCTTGGGGTTACGATGTCATATTAACATGACATGCAATTTGTTGTTTCAATAAAAACCTTCATGCCAAATCATGCAAGCAACCCAAACCATTGAATTAGTAGATTACCAAACCCAGTGAAAGACAAACTCAGTTAAAAAGGGAAGATTCTACTATTTGGAATCTTACAGCGAAATACATCAAGTGCTATGATATAACAATGTGGTACATAAAAGGGGGTTGCATTAGGGACACAAATCACCGTAGGCACCCCAATACAATGATATAAGATATAACATGTAAATACATCATGTGCCTAAGGAGGGGGCGTCCCATGGGGGACGTCCTCCCTAGTGATGTAAAATAAATGGTGTGGACCCCCATGCTGAGTGAAACTGGTGTAGAATGATCTGAGGAGCCATCATATATCATCACAAAGAAATCCCAAGCCATTTCCTTGACCATCCTAGCCAAGTCGATTTCCTTAAGCAATTCCATAGTCTATTTTCTGTGAATTTTATGCTAGTACATCATCCCGGAACTATAAAAACGTCAATAAATATTTGCTAGCTGCATCCTGCGACAGACGGATTGCAAAAATGGATCCAGAGACATAGTAGAATGGTAATGGTGACTACTCATACCCTGCAGTCTCTCAGAGCGCCTAGAGAGCGCCATCCTCATCATCATGTCATCATAAAAACTGACCAGAATAATATATTAATAATAATAGTGATAATAATCTCTAAAACCCAAAACCATGGCCATATCCTGAAAACTGAACCCGTAGTATGTCTGTCGGACATGTCTCGAACAAATATAACCAATCTTGAATTTTGTAGTCATTGCCTTGGGAATCGTGTTTGACTTAGTCAACTGGGTTGACATGGTCAAAATACTCAAAACAAAGGTTGAGCACTGATATGGATGATCTTGAATGCATCATGAATGAATGAAGCTGACATGATTATGTTAGTATTCAAACTGAAAACTTTAATAGCACAACAGTGGTACATTTACATAAATAAACAAAAGACTTAAATTAGAGTAACCATAAAATCCTTTATAAAGCCCCTCAAGTATGCTCACTTACAGACTTATACAATTAGCTATGATGGGTGAGGTGATGAAACAAAGGCTCAAGATAAAAGGAGAGACTTATTGACTTTCACACAGTTATCGTTCAGACAGGGGAAACGGGAACCCACTTGTATTCATGATAAAAAGAGAACATTAGGGAATGGAAGTGTCTCACAAATGGAATAAGTTGATTTGAGGAATCTCCATTCAACCTTAACAAATGTCTACAACTCACATCCAAGCTTGACTCAAGCTCCGTGAGGATCTTTTCTAGGACCCTTAGCTGTCCCTTACTCCCATCTCACATCCAAGCTTGACTCAAGCTCAGTGAGTATCTTTTCTAGGACCCTTAGCTGTCCCTTACTCCCATCTCACATCCCAACCCGTAGGCTCCATGAGGAAATAATCATCACATTTCAAATAATATGGCCAACAACCTTTGGATTTAGCATTTATTTAGCCATGTTTTTTTAGGCCGTTCACATTTCATTTCATAGCCCTTTTAAGATGTGTTTAAAAACACAATTTGCAAATTTGTTCATGGGCTTGCATTTCATATAACACATAATGCATGTAATGATGGTAGAACATATTGCTTCAAGTTTTATTTGACAATTCCTTGGGAAACTAAGGGGACTATCCACAATCAGGACCAAACATCAGGAGCAACCAACCAGAGAGGTCAAGGCTTCAAAATCCCAACTCACCTAAGCTCAGGAACCAACACCAGCGGGTCCTCCTGGCCCAGAAGGATCAAGGCTTCGACAAGTTTTGTTGCACAATTCATAGCCGAGACACATAACAACATGGGGTCTATCATCATAAATCTAAGTAGGGGGAGAAAGGTGTCTTCAATCTCACGAGTCAAAGTTCAAGTCTGGGGTAAATGTCAAAATGGAAGATACAGATGGGTGGAGGAAGTGAAATATGGTGCCAGCAAAGCAAGATAGAATAAGTCTGTTCAAGGTAGGCAAATACAAGTGAGCATACATAATGGCCTTACATAAAAGATCATCTAAACAGTCATAACATAAGTCACTCAAACCAATATAGTACCATAGTCAGCGAATCAATGTCAAGTTATAGCTACTAAAATAAGCAATAGAGACAACATAAATCCAAATACCACCTGTATACTTGCTCAGTCATGGACATGTCTCTATCTGAAGTGCCACTCTGTCAAATATGTACCATCTCTGTTGCTCTGCTCAAATGGACTATGTCACAACCAAGGTCACCTCAATGGACTAGGAAATCTCAGTCATGGCAAAGGAGTGCTCTGCATCTATTGCTCAATAAGGCTTCGAGTATGGCTCATGTTGATAATCAATCCATGCTGTATCCCAATGTGTAAGATTGGCTCAGGAAAAGGAGAAAATATCCATCTGCTGCATCATGGTAGCCCAGCTACATTATATGTGATAACAAGTACCTTCTAAAAAACTGTCCTCAAAGATTTGGAGTCAAGATTTTACTTGTGATGAAACCAAGTAATCAGAATTCATTATATCCCTGCGATCTTGCTGCCACTGATGGTGATCCATCTATCCAAATTCAATTCTTTTTGGTCTTAATCCTTGATCGCCAGTTGTTGCATGAGTCTGTTTGCTTTGATTCCATGTGTTGTTGTTGTAACTTCTCCAATTTGTTGTAGTTGTTGATATCTGATAATATCTTGTAGAATAATGGTTCTTTGATGCCTTCTTCCATGAAATATTGCTGATTATTCCACTTTCTTTTTTAGTAATGTTGATATTGATTTCTTGGCTTTTCTTGGTAATGAGGGTGTTGATATGGCCTCACCTCTAATAGTCTTCCTTTCTTTTGCACACCAATATCATCAGTCTTATTTTCAAAGACAATGGAATGTTATATCCTCTATGTTTTGTCTTTAATACTACTTGCTTTTGAGATAATTCCATCATATTTGACTTTGATATTCTCAAGTTTGAACTCAACTTCAAGTATCTCTTAATGACTTTCTTCTAACTTCTCTTCATACTCCTTTTTACGCTAAATGGTGATACTTTCCATCAATTTATTTCTTTCTTCTTCAATTCTTGCTTGCATTTTTAATTTTTTTGTTGTTGATATCATCGGTTTCTTCCATAGTTGTACCCATTTCTTCAGTAATGATCTTTGGTTCTGCCTCTTATAGGCACCTTTTCACATTTTTAATGTTGTTAAGAAGTTCTTGATTATACTTCTGCAACCTTTTGATTTCTTCATCTTTCTTTTTCAATTCTTCCTTTGAATCGTGCTTTTTCTACTTTACTTTGCTAACCTTTTCTTGTTTTAGTTTCTGAACCCGCTTAATTAGTGCTTCATCAAGGGCTTGTAACTTAAGAAATTGGTCATCTTCTCCCTTATTTTGTTCCTTTGCTTCCTTCAAGTCATATTTTTTTTGTAAATTCATTTCCCTTATCCATTTATTTGAGAACAATTCTCCAAATACTTTCCAAGTGCAATGTCATATGGTGTTGAAATAAAGATTCCTCCATACATTAACTTCCTCATGAAAATAAAAATCTCTAGGAAAAAGATCAGCCAATTCTTTCTTATTTTTCTTTACAATCCTCAACAATTCCTTAGGATCAATTCCACTTCATCTCCTATAAACTCGTGTATTGCCGTTGGTTCTTATTTTGGGTTTACTGAAAACCCTCTAGTTCTTATCATCCAACCTTCAATATTTACCCCAATTAATAAAAAAATTTACCAATATATATTTTTCTGTTTCTTTTTTCGAACAACTTTTGAATCACTTCAGTCAGACTTTTCAATTAAACATTATTCTAATCTAAAGTTAACATACCTTTTAAAACCTTGATTTGGGGCCTGTCTTGTAGGGCAACCCTGTAACTATGTAACTTTGACTTTTCTACACCTTCGAGTTACAGCCTGGCATGTCTTTATGATGCCCCAGGTTGCACTTAATTCTGATGTGCCAAGAAAACATTACCATAATTTTCCCAAAACTTGTTGATTTTGGCACCTTTCAAAAGAGCGCAAAATTTCACAGTATGCCAAACATGTCCAATTTCGCAGCTCCGAGTCTAAAATCTTAACTGAAGATAGCCTGATCTGTCTCGTTTCCATTTTCACAAGTGGTATTCAATTTGGACCTCGGAATGTTTAGATAGGGCTGTTTACTAGAACCAGTTGTTTAAGCCTAGTTTGGGGACTAGATAAAAGCCAAAATTTGTACAATTTGTAACTCCAAAAATATAGTGAATGAGATTTTGAAATTTTACCCATTGCACCTGATTTTCCCTCTGTGAACCATGAAAGTTCCACTCAATGCTAATGCTCCCAAAAAATGTTTGAGCAAAGATGGTAAGATGACCAAGGATCATCCGCTTTGATACCAAATGTTATGTACCAAATCCTTAAAATAACACAATATATTAGAGTTGGGTTACACAACAACTCCTTATAGAATAGAAAACCTCCTCCATATAACCCCAATACATCCATATATCCAAATCATATGGCCCCCTCATTCCCCCACAATAATGACTATATTGACCTCTAGATATACCTATCCTTACTCATTGCATATGTGGGCCCTTTATTAGGTTGACCCCTATTTGATATACATTTACCCCATCACATATACATTTAGTCCCATATATGCCCCTCTTAGGGCATGTCATAAGCACTGCATCAAAGGATTAGATCAAACCGACAACCAAGTGCATAGTAGATTTAAGAAAAGAAAAATCTGGAAATGCAAATCAACATACTAAAATCTGTAGCAACAATCACATCTCTTTCTATTATACTCATCAGCTTCTTCAGATATTTTGACCAAAGATGCTTGGCTTTATACATGCAGGAGACAATCAGATTCCGAGTCCATATTCTTCAGCCTTATGCTCGACAAGATTCGACCCAATGGATTACTTTCTACTTCACAGTGCTACCTTCAGGAAGGGGCACTAAATGGCACAGTGCTACCTTCAGGAAGGGGCACTAAGAGACAATCCGATAGCAGCACAGCCGCAACCTCTAGAGTTCAGATTAGTGTGGACCCGCGAGACCCTCCATCCCTCGGGATCTCAGCGGCATGACAGGACCAAACCACCCCTCCCCTCAAGGTAGAAGAGACCCCCCAGGCCTCATCTTTTTATTTATTTGTTTAATTTTAATGTTGAGCCGGCATGTGCCAGTATTACCCCATGTATTATTTTTATATTATTTTTAATATATCTAGTATTGTATTATTTTATATTTCTTTATAGTCAATTATATTTTTTTAGATGTATGGCCAGTGTTATCCATGTTATGTTACAACATCTACATGATACTGGGCTGTAGAGTGCCTCTTGGCGCAATTACCATTGCTAACTGTGCAGGGTTTTTTTGCTGTGACTTTTATTGCAGGTCTTCAACATTGTACTCACCAAAGTAGTTTGAAAGATTCCTTTGGAAGCTTTGAAAAAACTATGGTTTGCAAAGGCTATGGCACCATTTCAGAGATGGGAGAACCAAAAACTTGGAATATAACCAACCATTGGGATCGAAGATCGTATTCTGTTCTTTATGGAAAACAGGATCTGGATTTTCGGGATTCCTACCCCAATTCTAGCCATTTCTTGCAGTTGAGGTTTAATCAATCTTGGAAGCTGGATAGCCATAGAAAATGTGCTGAAAAGCACTGGAATAGATATGTGGGGTGCAAATTTTCAAATAATCAGCTTAGGTTTCAGAGTTGTTCACTGGAGAAACAATTTGTAATTTTAAGGGTAAGGTTGTCAGATTTATTATCGGGCGAGTGCTTCATGAATTCAAGGACTTGCAGCTCTATAAAGCAATTGCAAGATTGCAGGAGGTGTACAAAACTAAAGCTTCAAGCAAGAAAGGAGGATGAGTTACTGGAGACTGATTTGTTAGAGAGCACAGTAAATTTGGTTGAAACTAGAGAGGATGAGTGTGGGATTTCTGGGGCATCTGCGGCAAAGTCTCTAGGTGATCAGAGTGATTTGGTTCATAAAGTTCAACGAAAGGACCATGCAGTTGGCCTTGGAAGAGAGTCTTACAGGAAAAGGCAAGTATTCCAAGATAAGAATTGCAGCAAAAATATAAAGAACCATGTCAAGAGAAGTAAATTCCAGAGGCTGTATGGAGCAATTTTGTCTGCCGACAATGATGAAAAAATTCAAAACATAATTTCAAAAGTTGGAGAGGAATCTGGTATTAAATTTTGTAATTTTCTTCTGAAATCACTCGAAAAAGAAGATGAAGATAAGGCACTGAGTTTATTTCATTTGATGAGGAAGAGTGGGAAGGCAAAGGGAAACCTACCTGCTTACAACATTGCCTTCAGGCTGTTAAGCAGAAGAGAGAATTGGAATGTAGTGGAAACTCTTTTAGAAGAGATACGTCTTGATCCAGGTTCTGAGCTAAATTCTCAGATTTTCAATACCCTTATATATGCGTGCAGTAAGAAAGGATTGGTTCAGTGGGGTGCAAAGTGGTTTCGTGAAATGGTGGAGGAGGGTGTTCAACCTACGGAGGCTACTTATGGTATGCTCATGATTCTTTATCAAAAGGCACGTAATCTTCATGAAGCTGAATTTACTTTTGAGCACATGAAGAGCAGTGGTATACACTGCTGTGGAGCTTATTCTGCAATGATTACTATTTATAGCCGTTTAAATTTGTATGAAAAAGCAGAAGTTGTTATTGATTTGATGAATGAGAAGCAGGTGTCTCCTAATCAGGAAAATTGGCTTGTTCAACTCAACACCTATAGTCAGCAGGGAAAGTTACAGGCAGCTGAAAAAGTGATGCATCTGATGAAGGAGTCAGGACTGGCTCCCAACATCATTGCTTTTAACAGTTTGATCACAGGCTACGGGAAGGTGGGCCTGTTGAAACAAGCTGTGAGTTTATTTGAAAACCTCCAAAATGTAGGATTGAAGCCAGATGAGGCAACATACAGGTCTATGATAGAAGGCAGTGGAAAAGCTGGCAGATTGAAGGAAGCATTATGGTACTACAATGAAATGAAGACGAATGGATTTCATCCCAGCTCTTTAAATTTAAAAACTATAATCAATTTGCTGGCAAAATTCAATGATGAAGAAGGAGCTGTCCGAATTTTGTCAGATATGAGAGATATGGGCTGTGAAGATGCCTCAATCATTCAGATCCTTGTCCAGGCTTATGAAAGGGCTGATAGACTCAACAAAATTCCGTCGATTCTGAAAGCATCTCTTCATGAAAGAGGACAACTTGGTGAGACAGCCTCTGCTATCCTGGTCCTGGCATATGCACGGAATGGCATGTTAGCTGAGGCGTTGGAGTTTCTTCAAGAAATACCTGGGGCAGATACTACCTTTAATGAGGGTTTGTACCATGTTTTGATATGTTCATTCAAAGAGGCAGGAAATTGTGAGGGTGCAGCACAAATTTTCTCCACAATGCTGAAGGGTTCTGTTGATGCCAACTTGCAGATCACGTGCACCATGATAGATGTTTACAGTACAATGGGATTATTTGCAAAAGCACAGGCTCTGTATTTGCAGTTAAAATCCTCAAATACAAAATTGGACATGGTTACTTATAGTGTGGTTGTAAAGATGTACCTTAATGCAAATTTGCCTAATAATGCAGCCCAAGTATTGGAAATGATGGAAAATCAAAATGATATTAAACCAGATTCTTGTCTTTTTCACTATATGCTTCGAGTTTATCACAAGTGCAACATCCCAGATAAGGCAGCAGAAGTGTACTATAGAATATTACGAGCTAAATTGAAGTGGGATGGAGCCATGTATAATTGTATTATAAATTGCTGTGGCCGAGCACTGCCAGTAGATGAGACAACGAAGATCTTTGACGATATGCTCAAGTCTGGGTTTTTACCTAATACAATTACATTTAATGTAATGATTGATATTTATGGAAAGACTGGTCTTTTGACGAAAGCTTATGAAGTTTTGAGGCTAGCCAGGAAACAGGGTTTGTCCGATATTATTTCTTACAATACTTTGATCTCAGCATATGGTAAGTGGAAGGATTATACAGGCATGGAAGAAACTTTCAAAGAGATTCAGCGTGGTGGATTTGTTGTTTCTCTTGAAGCCTATAACTCCATGCTGGATGCTTATGGAAAATCAGGGCAGCTAAAAGAATTTGGAAATATACTAGAACGAATGAGCAGGGCTGGATGTTATTTTGATCTCTACACATATAATATCATGATTAATGTGTATGGAAAAAATGGTCTGATAGAGGAGATCACGGATCTGCTAATCAGATTAAAGAAAGAAGGCTTAGAACCAAACATATGGACTTATAATACTTTAATAGGGGCCTATGGTGTCGCTGGAATGCCAGACGACGCAGTTAGAGTGGTGAAGGAAATGCAGAGTGCTGAGATTCAACCAGACCGTATAACATATGTAAATCTTATTTCTGCATTTGAGAAAAGTGACAACTTTCTTGAGGCTGCAAGATGGTCTCTATGGATGAAACAGGCTGGTATGGCAAGATAAAGCTTTTAATTAACATATTGGATTACTTCTTCAGACTGATGATGCTGGGTCAGGAAGTTGAAAAATCCTTATTTGATTTTGGGTTTTCATGTCACTGACAAGGCTTTTAAAGCAACAGAAGGACATAATGAGTTCGCAGTATATGCATGATTAGTTTCTTAATGGTTCTGTTGATCAGGTAGACAACTATTTCTTTCATGGCTGCATGATGAACAGGTTGCCTTGACCAATTTCATTGATACAGTGAAGATATCATTTCAGGTAACATTACTGGCACCATAAGTCTATTTTCTTTACATGCTTCTCTCCTCTTTCTTATCCTTTTCCATGGCTGTATGTTTTGTCCATTATTCTATCATGCTGCTTACAACTTTATGCTACATTATATGGAAAGAAAATGCTTATATTTTGCCAGATTTGTCAAGTTTACCCACACAGAAGAATGGACAGAAAAACCAGAAGAGAGAGAAGATGTACTTCATATTATATTTCAGACTTCAAAAAGTTTCTTTACATACGTGAGAGGAGAGAGAGAGAGAGAGGTTACATAACTTTCTCATTTATTTTCAATTATTTTTTTCCAAGGAAAACCTTCCAGGGAATCCAAGGGTTGCTTCCCCACATTTGTGGATGGCATCCCTAGTAAACCTGTCAGTGTAAACTAGTGCGCCTTATCCATGGGGATACAAACTGGGCACCTGTCAGCATGGAACTAGCCAATTGCCCAGTGACATTGGAAACAACTGGTTGAGCTAACCCCTCAGGCTATTTATTTTCAATTATTACTAAATAACAGTGCATTAAGTTAACATAACCTAAAAGCACTAAATGATCATTTATTACATAGCTACACTAACATTCCCCATTAGTGGTCATTCTGGAAAATAAACGAAGTTTATCTCTAAATTTAACAAACTTATCTGGATTGAGTGGCTTGGTGAGGATGTCTGGAGTCTGCTCATGTGGTACAATATAGTAGTTCAGTGTCTTCGTCTTCTACAAGCTGCGGAATGAAATGACAATGTACATGTATATGTTTGGTGCACTCATGAAAGATTGGATTCTTTGCTAATTTTAGAACACCTTGATTGTCACAAAAACTGACTGTTGGCCCAGGCTATTTAATCATTAACTGGGTTAACACCTGGAATGAGCCCGGGCTGAAAACATTCCCGAGTGGAAGATCTGTCACATCTCAAGCTCCTCTCACTTTGGGTTGGTAGGAGCAGCTTTTGCACTCCCACATTGCATTCACACTGGATGTCTCTTTTAGTCCCGTTGACCTACTTCTGTGGTCATTCGTTGGACATTAAAAAATGATCTTGTCTTATCTTATGTATGGGTTTAACTCATTAGAAGATATCTGGGTCAATAAGCAGGTAACAAAACAAAAGGTAAAAATATCATCTGTCGGAGGGATCCGGAAGACCACTGCATGTCCTGGGTCATCGAGTCAGATGAAACAAGAGCAAGTGTCCAAGAGGATAGTGGAGAATCCGAATGAGGCATCCATGCAGGATGAATCTCATTGGATGGATGTGCTCTAATCTTTGGATGCTAACACTGGTCACAACTCGCCTCGGTCACTGAAAATCCTACCAAGGGAAGGACACCCTAACATACAAACTCTCGGGATTGAGCATGTACCCAGGTTTGTAACAAGCTTACCCAGCAGGGGGAGAAGAAAACCCACAAGACTCAATAAGACTGTTTTAACAAGATTTGGTTAAAGAACTGCAAATGTAAACTCTCATTAATTAATGCACAACAAAGAATCAGAAAGGTGTGGAGCAGAATGCTTAAGTTTTATTCATCTTCAGACCACATAATTTCAAGTGAAAACCTTTGTGGTCTCCAGCAATGCTCTGGAGTCTTCAATTTACATTACATGAAGGACTTTATTGGACCTTACTCCGACTCATTAATCTAGGATTCGCTAAGACTCTCCATGGCCCTAATTTCCTATACTGATCCTTCTCGTTGCTTAATAAATCTCAAATTGAGATGGATCAAAGCTGGTTATACCCTAGAGTTGGATGTGTGCTTTTGATGATAAGCTAATTGAAACCAATTTCATTGCCATCATTCAGATTGATGCCATCAAGAATGAAATGAACTTTGATGATTACGCCTCTACCAATTAATCATTAAACCAAAAATATCTCATAAACATAAATGTATAAAAAATAAAATGTTACAATGGAATGCAAGAAAAAATTATTAAGCCACCCTATTTGAGAGATGGAGCACTCCTATAACCCTTTCGAGGGGACAACCTCCAATGCCGAAGCACATAAAATACAATGGATATTCGATGATTCATGAGGACCCCATCATTATTTATAGCTATTATTCTGGCCCAACTAACTAGCTGACCTTATTTAATGATTATGTCTACATTACCTAATTACTAGCACACACTATAACTAACATGTGCATAAATCTGCATGCATCTATTAGAAGACAAATGTGGATCCACACCCATTATTAATACTAACCATTCTAACCATACTATTAGGCCTTTATTAACACTTTAAGTTTAGGCCTTTATTGCATCACTATGGAGGATCATAACTTACCAAGTCCCTTTGGAAAGAATTGCCCTCAATGCTTTCATCTACTGCACTTTCATTGGCCAAGGCCCCAAATATGTGTGCTAGCCTTTACTCCGAATGGGTTATATGTGGGATGCATGGGATGAGTAGGAAAAATGAACTAGTTAGGTTGAATAGTCAAAGTTGACATTGTTAGAACATCACCTAGGGCAACAAACATGTTGGCTACCATGGGTTGTGTGTTGGCAACCTCGATAAGATTTGCGGAAGCCATAGCTAGGGGCTTCTTGTCTTGTATATGTATTGGAATAACCATTGAATCCTCTAAAGTGGGATTGGGTGGAATTGGAAGTGTTGCTTCCTCATAGCATTCCTCTATATAATTTTCCACCACCTTATATAATGAATGGTAATAGGATGATATTACTTCATGAAGCATGTGGGACAACTCCTTTTATATAAGATAGCGACAATTGTGCCTTCCTTTGCTAGATAAGACATCATAATATCTTATGACATCACACTAGAAATCATTACACATGTAAACAGTAATATTAATATTACACATTCCAACACTCCCCCTTAATGATGACTAAGGAGAACAACACATATATGGAGGAAAATGGCATTACATTAGCATTTCCCTTTCATGGCAACTTCCCGCATTCCCAACAAACTATGAAGATATACAAACTTTGCTTATATCATGGATTTGTTGAAGATATCAATGGCTTGCTTTTCCGTGGGACAATAATCTAGACAATAGCACCATCTGCCACAAGATCCCAAATGTAATGAGTATCAAGGTCAATGTGTTTAGTCTTGGAGTGATACATTGAATTGTACGCAAGCTTAATTTCACTTTGATTGTCACATCTTAATTCGGTAGGATATTTCTGAACCAGTCCAAGTTTTCTAAGTGTTAAAGTTACAACATCACGAGTCATTCTCCAAGCCATTCTTGTGTGTCAGGATTGGGCCTCATGTGTTGAGGTAGGGAGCCTGAGTTGGACTTAGGAACTTGGAGTAAAATTCTTGGGTTGGACTCGAGAATGACTAAGTCTTCTGTGTAAAAGTGTAATGTCCCCCTCTAATTAAGCACCCAAAACACCCGCTAACCTACTTAATTCCCATAGGTTCGAGCGGGTATTGCATAAGAGGGAATTGACTGAGAGCATTTGGTACTTAGAGCAAATCAGGACATTCTTTCAATGTTAAAGTCATCAGTCGGATAAAAGAAGCGTTATTTCTTTAGGCTTAAAAGTCAACATCAAATTAGAATTGCATGCAGCAAAAGTGAAGCATAAACCCTAAAAGTGACATTCAAACCCTAAAAGCGTATGAGGCTCTATTTAAGAGGGTTATTGGACTAAAGAGATCATCTATTATTGTTATTGTTGATTTGGGAGCTTTTGAGTAGCAGCACAGCGTGCAGCCGCGACAGTTGGGGTTGAAGACGACGTCTTCAGCTAACGAGAGTTCGACAGTGAGATATCTGCCCTAGTCTCCTTCAGGGTAGGCCATTCAGGTCCACCATCATCTCTTCATCTTATTTATCCATATACAACTATCTGGCACCCCTCAGAAGATTGTTGGCAGGGACACGTGTGAACTGGGGGTTTTAGTTGGAAAACCCCAAAGCATTCGTTGGGTCTCCGGATCTCAGTTTATCTTCTGAATATTGGCATCATCTTTATCAGCAAGATCATCCTTCGGTATTGGGTGATCATCAGCTTCCAGTTTGATCATTCGGAGTAGTTCTCATCAGTTTCGTGTAGCAGGGGGTGTGAGTAGCTAAATCAGTGAACCAATTCGCTAGCCCGCCTAGAGGGGTCAGAACCTTTGCATGCTCCAGTCATTCTCTCTGGCACGGGAAGACCTTCATCCCAACAAAATCTCACCTTCATCAGAGAGCTCCTTCACCAAAAACGTCACATTTAGCTGATAAAGGGGTTCGTGCTGTTGGGCGGTAACACCGGAAGAAGGGAGCACTAGTTCTTCATCAGTTCAGCTTTTGCTGCATGCGTATTATCTCTGGAGTACCACGGGCCTGATTATTAGTGGTAAGTGTTGATCTTATCTCTGCAAATATCTGCCTTAGTTAGCTATAATTTAGGGCCATTTGCTCGGCACCTTGCATGCAAGTTTTTATTCAGTATTATTGTAAACCTTGAGGCTATAAGCAAGCCCTAGAATAGAAAACAGTAGAATATCACTAGTTGGGATATTACAGTGGTATCAGAGCATGTTTTTTGCTTGAACATGAGAAGTAAATGAATACAGAAGAAGAAACTTTTGTAACCTATAGGAGAAGGAAGAGTAGTTACACGGAGGAATTTGAGGATATCTAGCTAGAAGATACCAACTCAGACATGGACCCAACAGGTATACACTTTGACAGAGGGAAAGGAACAGGAGAGGACGAAGACATGATGGAGTTTCGTAGCTTGGTGAACGCATTGCATGATCTAGCCAAAGGGCAAAAGGAAGTCTTGCATGCAATAAACAGGTTGGCGACGAAACTAGAACCAAGACATAGTAGTATACCTCTCTCACCAGTAGATAGAGGGTCTACAAGCAGTAGTGGGAAGCATGCATACACCAATATGCAAAACACACCCCACATATATAACAGACCTTCCAACAGGCCTACTATGCCTCACTTCCTGGTAGATGTCGTAGTAGGACCAGTCATGCCAATAGAACCTAGTGAACCATTTGGAGCCTATTTAAAGGAATACATGGATTTGGGGGATGAGTTTCATGCAGCCATGTCTTTCTCAGACTTTTGCAACATGAAGAGTAGGAACCGACCCAGGAATTTCAACAGAGGGTTTAATCAGAACTATGAGTTGCAGAAAATCTTGGATAGATTGACCATCCCAAACTTTGATGGGCTCATGGAGGTTCAACGAGAATATGGGTTCAAAAGTTGGATACTTATTTCCAACTCAACCCCATGACAGAGACATATGCCATTAATTTGGCTACACTCCATCTAGACGAAGAGGCTCATGAGTGGTGGTGCCACGGACTGGTGACATTGCGTCAGTACACCATTAGTTCCTACAATGAGTTCACACAGAAGCTCATGGAGCGGTTTGACAGGAAGGACACAGAGATACACTTTAGGGAGTTGGCTCAACTCAAGCAGACATGTAGTGCCGAGGCCTTCATCTTTGAGTTCCAGAGGGCAACTGTTATGGTGACAGATGTGTCGGAGAACAGGCTAATTATGTTGTTTATAGAGGCCTTGACAGAACCACTACGGGGGTGGGTGAAAGCCTACAAACCCTCCACTCTATAGGATGCAATCAACAGAGCCAGAGATCTCCAAGACTCAGTTCTGAAGAATAGGTTTCCACTCAAGACCAACTTTCCAGTTAGAGACAAAGATAGGAAACCTTTCCGGCAGGAAATACCGAAGAAAACCTGGTTAGACGACGACACAAGGAAAGACTTGAGACGAAAGAAATTGTGTTTTACTTGTCAGGAACCTTGGGTTCCAGGACACAGGTGCTCAGGAAAGGTCAAAGCCCACTACATAGAGGTATATTCAGACAGTGAAGTGGAGGACTACGAGCAGGAAACAACAGAGGAATTGTGGGCAACAGAGGAGTCGTCTCTCCAAGGGGATACACCAGAGGGAGTTATTGCTACATTATCCAGGGTACCTAGGTTTCATACTCTCAAGGATAGAGGAGTAGTACAGGGCCACAGAGTAGGAGTATTGATTGGTGGGGGAGCAACCCACAATTTCATTGATGCAGCATGGGTGGCTAAGAGGGGTATTCCGACAGAGAAGTTTGAGGGATTTATTGTAGCAGTAGCAAGAAACACTAGCATGGAGTGCAACTATTGGATTCCTAAACTGAATGTCACATTAGGCAACTACCATATGACAAACTCATTTTATGTAGTGAATGTGGTTGATACACATGTAGTATTAGGCGTCCAATGGCTTTATTCAATAGGAAAATATACTACAGATTATAGGGCAATGGAAATGGAATTCCAGGGACCGGATGGGAAACGGGTAGTTTTGAGGAGCATGAATACTTATCCCCCAAAACCAATCTCGTCACAGAGAATGGAGGTCGTGCTCAGGCAGGGTGACATAGAATGGTTAGCAGAGTGCTTGGTCACCTTTAGAAAACCTCCAGAGAACAAAACCCAACACCCAGTGGATATTTAGGCATTATTGCAGAAGCACGAGAAGGTATTCCAGGATCTTCCAGCAGGTAGATCACCAGACAGGGGATTTGAGCATATCATTGAGTTGGAGGAAGGGACACAGGCAGTCATCACCACTCCATACAGGCATCCCAAAAGATACAAGGATGAGATCGAGAAGATGATCAAGGAATTACTAGAACTAGGATATATTCGGCCGAGTTCTAGTCCCTTTGCATTATCAGTGGTCTTAGTTAAAAAGAAGGATGTCACATTGCGAATGTGTATTGATTACAGAGCACTCAACAAGAAGACCATCAAAAACAGGTATCCCATCCCCAGGATTGATTAACTAATAGACGAGCTACGAGGTGCCAAATACTTTTCAAAAATCGATCTTTGATTAGGGTACCATCAGATCCGAGTAAGGGATCAATACATTCCCAAGACAGCTTTTCGTTGCCACTTTGGACACTATGAGTTCTTGGTCATGCCTTTTGGACTCACCGATGCTCCAGCCACCTTCCAGTTGTGCATGAACCACACTTTTAGGGCTCAGTTACGAAAGTATTTGCTAGTGTTCTTTGATGATATTTTAATTTACAAGAAAACTTGGGAGGAACATCTGAAACACTTAGATGAGGTATTGAGAATTTTGGAAGAGCACTCGCTTTACATGAATATGTCTAAGTGTGAATTCGGCATGAAAGAGATGCTGTATCTAGGACACATAATTAGTGCAGAAGGGGTACAGGTTAATATGGAGAAGATTAGAGCTATCCGGGATTGGCCAACGCCGAAGACAGTAACTGAATTGAAGGGCTTCTTAGGCCTTTGTGCCTACTACAGGAGGTACGTTAAGGCATTCTCTCAATTTGCCGCACCACTCACCGACCTCACTAAGAAAGGGGCATTCACATGGACAAAATTGGCACAACATACCTTTGAGGAAATGAAAACCATCATGAGTTCTTGCCCAGTTTTGGCCCTACCAGATTTCTCACAACCATTCATAGTGGAATGTGATGCTTTAGGAGAAGGGATAGGAGCCGTACTAATGCAAAACCATCACCCGATTGAATTTGAAAGCCGGAAACTGAAGGACTATGAGTGCCACTACTCCATATATGACAAAGAGATGTTAGCCATCTTACATGCCCTCACTAAATTCAACCAGTACTTGGGGGGAAGCAAATTCAAAATCAAGACAGATCATAACAGCCTCAAGTACTTCTTGGAGCAGAAAGAATTAAATGAGCGCCAACAGAAATGGGTCAGCAAGGTGCAGGCTTATGATTTCGAGATAGAGTATGTGAAGGGTAAGAACAATGTAGTAGCTGATGCCTTATCCAGACGACCAACTTCATTATCCCTCATGAGTATATCCAGAGATTGGAGGTCTCTTCTCTCAGTAGAGTACTCCAAAAACAAATTTGCTTGTGAGTTATTAGATGGACAGATCCAAGATGACAGGTACAGAATCATTGATGACATCATCTATTACAAGGGCAAGATATACCTCGTCCCAAAATCACCTTTAAAAAGGAAGATCATATAGGCATCACATGACTCGCTGTTATTAGGGCATCATGGTTTCCCGAAGACCTATAGGCAGATTCGAGAGAGGTTCTCATGGAAGGGCCTCAAAGGGGAAGTAATGCAGCACGTTTGGGAATGCAACATCTGCCAGCAGAACAAGATCGAACACACTCATCCGACAGGGTTACTTCAGCCATTACCGATACCGGAGCAGAAGTGGGAAAGCATCTCAATGGACTTCATTACAGGGTTACCCAAGGTACAGGGACGAGACTGCTTATATGTAGTGGTAGATCGGTTGACCAAATTTGCTCACTTCTTTGCTATCTCTTCCGATTATTCAATAGCACAGGTAGCCGAGTTATTTTTCAGAGAGGTTTTCAGACTACATGGGCTACCCAAAACCATTGTCAGTGACCATGACAGTAAATTCACCAGTGCTTTCTGGCAGGAGCTATTCAGACAGGTAGGGACAAAACTTGCTACAAGTACAAGTTATCATCCGCAAAGCGACGGGTAGACGGAGATTGTCAACAAATGGGTTGAAGGGTATCTGCGCAATTATGTAGCAGGCCAACAGAGGACATGGATTAAATGGCTACACTTAGGGGAATACTGCTACAATACTACCTACCATATGTCTATTAGGATGACACCTTTTAAAGCACTGTATGGCTATGAGGCACTGAACTTCACGAATTTAGCTTTTGGAGACAGCAGAGCACCTGAGGCAAAAGATTGGGTACATGACAGTTAGGATATTCTTAAGATCTCGAGGGAGAACTTATAGGCAACACAGAATCAACAAAAGCTATATGCAGACAGACACAGGATTGAGAGGAGTTTTGAGGTAGGAGATTTGGTATATTTATAGCTACAATCCTACAGGCAATCTTCCCTCAAGAAAATAGGAGCGTAAAAACTAAAACCTCGCTTCTATGGTCCTTACAAGGTAGTTCGGAAGGTTGGATAGGTGGCTTATGAACTAGAACTCCTGGAGGAGAGCAAGATTCACAATGTGTTTCATGTGTCCAATCTCAAGAAAACATTAGGACAACACATTGCTCCATCCGTCGAGTTGCCTCCCTTAGATGATGAAGGGTTGTTGGTACCGATTCCAGAGAGAATCCTATAGGTGCGAGAAAGGAAACTCTGAAACAGGGTGATTCGAGAGTA
This sequence comes from Pseudotsuga menziesii, assembly GCA_001517045.1. Taxonomy (NCBI): domain Eukaryota; kingdom Viridiplantae; phylum Streptophyta; class Pinopsida; order Pinales; family Pinaceae; genus Pseudotsuga; species Pseudotsuga menziesii. The sequence continues at coordinate 59,497 of LPNX010906694.1, read as the reverse complement.
TTTGGTAAAATGGAAAGAATTACCTATGGAGGATGCCACATGGGAGGGAGAGAAGGTATTGCAGCATCCTAGTTTGCAGTTGCTTGAGGACAAGCAATTTCAAGCGGGGAAGATTGTAATGTCCCCCTCTAATTAAGTACTCAAAACACCCGCTAACCTACTTGATTCCCATAGGTTCGAGCGGGTACTGCATAAGAGGGAATTGAGGGCATTTGGTACTTAGAGCAGATCAGGACATTCATTCAGTGTTAAAGCCACCAGTCGTATAAAAGAAGCCTTATTTTTTTAGGCTTAAAAGTTAACATCAAATTATAATTGCATGCATGCAAAAGTGAAGCATAAACCCTAAAAGTGACATGCAAACCCTAAAAGCGCATGAGGCTCTATTTAAGAGGGTTATTGGACTAAAGAGATCATCTATTATTGTTATTGTTGATTTGGGAGCTTTTGAGTAGCAGCACAGTGTGCAGCCACGACAGTTGGGGTTGAAGACAACGTCTTCAGCTAACAAGGGTTCAGCAGTGAGATATCTTCCCTAGTCTCCTTCAGGGTAGGCCATTTAGGTCCACCATCAGCTCTTCATCTTATTTATCCATATACAACTATCTGGCACCCCTCAGAAGATTGTTTGCAAGGACACGTGTGCAGCTGGGGGTTTTAGCTGGAAAACCCCAAAGCATTCACTGGGTCTTCGGATCTCAGTTTATCTTCTGAATATTGGCATCATCTTCATTAGCAGGATCATCCTTCGGTATTGGGTGATCATCAGCTTCCAGTTTGCTCATCTAGAGCAGTTCTCATCAGTTTCGTGTAGCTGGGCGCGTGAGCAGCTAAACCAGTGAACCAATTCGCTAGCCTTCCTAGAGGGGTCAGAACCTCTGCATGCTCCAGTCATTCTATCCGGCACGAGAAGACCTTCATCTCGACAAAATCTCACCTTCATCAGAGAGCTCCTTCACCAAAAACGTCACATTTAGCTGATAAAGGGGTTTGTGCTGCTGGGCGGTAACACCGGAGGAAGGGAGCACCAGTTCTTCATTAGTTCAGCTTTTGATGCATGCGTATTATCTCTGGAGTACCACAGGCCTGATTATCAATTGTAAGTGTTGATCTTCTCTCTGCAAATCTCTGCCCTAGTTAGCTGTAATTTAGGGTCATTTGCCCGACACCTTGCATGCAAGTTTTTATTCAGTATTATTGTAAACCTTGAGGCTATAAGCAAGCCCTAGAATAGAAAACAATAGAATATCAGTAGTTGGGATATTACAAAAAGGTTAATCCTCATGTGTTGAGGTGAATACTTTGATGTGTCAAAGTGATGATGTTGTACAGTCTTGTTGGACAAGGCTAAGAACTTGTGTGTCAAGTTGGATCGTCATGTGTTGAGGTGGACCTTTTGTGTAAAGGTGATGCTTTGCATGTCGAAGCATTAATGTTGTGTGATGTATTACTAACCATGATCATTCGAGATGGATAAAGCTATTAAGTTTCCTTTAGAGATTGGCCTTCTCTAGAGTGAATTACTTTAGCATATAACTACTTGGAACGAGAGTAATATAATATAATATTATCACAACATTAGAGAAATCTTCCTAGTATAATTGATATGATAGATAAATTAAAGTTAACACATATGGACCATGCAAATAAGATGAGAGATAAAGATAAAATGCATAGAGAACAAAGAGAATTTGAAACTGCTCATGAGAAGACTTCAGTTGATTAAAATGAACTCGATTTGTTAACCTTCAATTTAATGAACAATGTATGCCTTAGTTAATTAAAGGAGAACTCACAGTGGTCACTTCAATAAATCAATCAACATAATTTTAGTTAAGAATAGATAACTAAAGTGTTAATAAAAAGAAACTAGTTAACTAAAGTGTTTTGCATGATGACACTTTAGTTAAACTAAAAGATGACACTTAAGTTAAAAGACGACACTTAAGTTATGGCATTTGAGTTACGACTCTTGCATGATGACACTTGAGTTAGCATCCTAACTAAGTGATCCTACGTCCAGTTAGAAGGCGAGTTCATCTTGAAGTCAGTAGAGCATGATTTAATGTCAAAGGTGGAAGGTATTGCGCATTGTGTATGCAGGATTGAAAAAACCAAAGAGTAGAGCTATTCCCCTAATAAGACATTCACTATATTTTGCATGAGAGCCTAATTCCCCATGCAGTGATTTGCTACATCTTGCATGGGACTGTTTCTGGCAAGTTATTTACGTGTTTGACACATTGCAAAGTTCACCTGGTTGATCTCTCTTCTCTATTGCTGAGTATCCACACCTAGGGTGCTGAAAGCAATCTACTATTGTAAAAGACATTCTTTTCTATCTATCATTCTTATACTGAGAAGATTTTCTAGGGTTTTTCGTCCTCATTGTTTTGAGGGTTTTCCCTAGGGTACATCCTGTGTTATGGTTGAATGCTTAATATGTATAAATGGTTCATTGATTTCAAGTATTCCGTATTTACATATAAAGAATTAAAGATCAAAGCTCAACCAAAATCCAACAATAAGAACATGTTGGATTCATAGTGCTTCTTTAGCTGCTCCTTAGCTGCCTTGTACTCTGCTTCACAAGAAGAAAGATAAAGAGTTCTCAACTTCCTACCATAAATCGGACCTAAACCTAGCTAAAAGATGTACCTTGCAATAGATCTTCTATTTGAAGCATCCACTACCCAATCAAAATCTATATAAGGAAGGAGTGAAACTGTAGCCTTGTTAGAATAGAAAACACCATAATGTAATGTCCCCTATAAATATCTGAGAATTCTCTTTGTTGCTTTCCAATTACTTTCATGAGGCTTTTGCATAAACCTTGAAACCATGCTAACTACAAAAGAGAGATCAGGCCTGTTGTGTGTCAAATATATCAAGCTCCCCACAAGTTGATGATACAATGTGGCATCACAATCAACAATTAACTTTACATCGGACTAAAATGGTGTAGGAGAAAGATTACAATCACTCATATGAAACCGAGCAAGTAAATCTATAACATACTTGGGATGAGACAAGAATATACCATCAAACATATGCTGAATCTGTAGACCCAAAAAATAACGCAAGAGACCTAAATTGGTCATTTCAATTTCATTCTTATGATTATTCTTCATTTCTTGTATAAATGCAAGTTGGATGCCAGTAAAGATAAGATCATCCACTTAAAGTACCACAATGAAGACATCATCATCAAAGTTCTTAACATATAGATTTGGATTAGAGATACACTGCTTAAAACCATTTTTCAAGAAACAAGTATCAATTTTCTCATACCAAGCTCTAGGTGCATGTTTAAGGCCATATAAAGACTTGTCTAATTTGCATACTAAACTTCAAGTTTCAGCAGTAATAAAACTAGGTTGTTGTTGCATATAAATGTCTTCACGAAGATCACCATTCAAAAACACATTCTTTACATCCATTTGGTGTATTTCACATTGATAAGACGCAGCAAGAGAAAGTATGGTTCTTGTTGTGTTCATTTTAGCAACTGGAGCAAAAGTTCAGTGTAGTCTATAGTATATACTATCTTGTTGAGAAAAACCTTTTGCTACAAACTGGGTTTTATGTTTTTCAATCTGTCCGTCTACAATAACCTTTGTTTTATATATCCATTTACATCCAACTAAATTATTTCCAGGAGGACGAGGAGAAAGAGTCCAAGTCTTGTTCTTCATTAATGAGTTATACTCATCAATCATTGCTTTCTCCCATTCAGGTTTATCTTTAGCTTGAGCATAGGTAGAGGGATCATCTATGGCCAATATTTTAGTCATAAGAGCAAAGTCAAATCTAGTTTGACGAGTATTGAAAGGAATACCAATGTATGAACTTGCGGATTCAAGAGTTTTCTGGGCCCAAACAGGAAGAGTAGTGGTAGGAACCACACTCGTATCTTCAAAACATTTAGGTGGATCACTTGAAGAAGAAGGTGAACTAGGATTAAGGGTAGGAACAAAAGTAGAGGAAGGGGTGACAGATATAGGAGCAACAAAAAATGAGGGCAAATTCAAGGTAACATGAGGTTCATCAGACTCAGAAGGAGGAGAGACTTTACATCTTGTCGTATGATAACACCTTCAGTAGATGGTTCAAGCAACTTGTATGCTTTGGAATCCTCACAATAACTAATGAAAATACATTTGTGATACTTGGGCTAACTTTTTTCTGTTTTTCATCTGAGATATGTGTCCAACTTTCACCACCAAATATCTTATAGTTATTAATATAAGGTTTTCTTCCATTCCATTTTTCTTTATGAGTAACCTGCAAAACTGTTCTAGTAGGAACTCTATTCAAGATATAGTTAGCAAAACAAATAGCTTCAGCCCAAAAACGTTTATGTAATCCTTTAGAATAAAACATACATCTAGTCATTTCAACCAAGTCCTATTTGTCCTTTCAACTACTCTACTTTGTTTAGGTGTATAAGGAACATTCTTTTGATGTTGAATTCCATGCTTAGATAAATATGCATTAAATTCTTTTTTAGTGAACTCCCCCCCATTATCAGTTCTCAAAGTCTTAATACTTTTACCAGATTTTTTTTCAACCATGGATTTAAAAGCTTGAAATATTCCAAAGGTTTATCTTTTATGCTTCAATAAACCAAAGATTTATGACTAAAGTCATCAATAAAAGTAAGAAAATAGATTGCATGAGACTAAGGAGTTTCAAGAGGACCACAAATATCACTATGAATTAGTTGTAATTGTTTTTTAGCACCCTAAGCTTTACTTTTATCAAACATTTCCTTGTGATGTTTACCGAGTACACAACCTTCAAAAACAACTTTAGTGGGAGAAATTGAAGGTAAGCCAAATACCATTTTAGACATCATTTGCAATTTACCATAATTCAAGTGGCCTAATCTTTCATGCCATAATTTACTTTATTCATCAACATGAGCAACATAGGAATAAAAAAGTTGATTTTTACATGAATTAAAACCAATAAACTTATATAAACCAACATCATGATCAATGGGATCTGAAGAAACAATTTTGAAGTTATGTTTGATATCTTTTACTACATATTTATTTGGCCAAGCTTCAAATTTATAACCTTTCTGACAAGTACGGTAAATAGAAAGAAAATTGATGGTCATGCCTTGAACAAACATCTTCTAATGTACCATTAGGAACTTTAACATTACCAGATCCTGTTCGGGTACACAGGGTACTCCCAAAAGGCCGAACACCTTGAGCAACCACTTCACACAAATAGATCACAGATCAACACACCGATGTTTGTCACGTGGTTAAAACCCTCGAGAGGGAAACAGTCCACGGCCCCAGCCAAACAGCTACTTGGAGCAATTTATTATGCAAAAGAAAGAAAGTTACATGAACTTCTCATAATCGATCAACTAGCCAAGGACCCTCTATGCTCTTTAAGTAGAGATCAGTGTAGTCATACTCGTGATAGACTCTGCGAGTGCCACGAGTACGGCTGAGTGGCAGCTGATCCGAGTACTCGTTGCAAACTCGGCGGCCAAACTCGGACTCGGTAAAAATCGCGCTACCCGGCAAACGCGTGAGTAACTCGGCGGACTCGGGGTAAGGTTGAAAAGCTATTTTTTTGGCGATTTTTTTGACCCGCGAATGTGTTTTTGGAGGGAAAGGTTCGTGATTTTAAGACGCTTCTCCGAGTTCGGGTGCTCAGCACTGCTCACTGTTTAGCAGTCTTTACTGTTCAGCGCTCTTGAGTCTTCAGCACCGTTCATGCTCGCCCAGCACTGTCGCGTCGGGGTTCAAGCCGTCGAGGGTTCACGAGGGGTTCAACACTGGTTTAATAGCGGCGTAGGATTCAGCGTTCAACTTCACCGTCGGCGTCGAGGAGGCAAGAGGGGTGGGTTCAGGCTTCAGCTTTCAACTTCACGGTCGGCGTCGAGGCACGAGGTGTGGGTTCGCGTTCACTGCCTGCGTGTGGAGGCATCGACAGCGGCGTCGAGGCACGAGGTGTGGGTTCGCGTTCACTGCCGGCGTGTGGAGGCATCGACAGGTAAGTTTTTTATAAAGTTTAAAAATGTTAATGTTTAAACTTTAAACTTCAATGTTTTTAAAAAAAAATGTAATGTTTTAAAAAAAAAATTTGTTTAATGTTTTTTGTTTAATATGTAAAAATTTATTGTTATTTTTTTTTTTTTTTAATGTTTAAATTTTAAACATTGGCTTAATGTTTAAACTTTATATTTAAACGTTTAAATTTGAATATTTTAAACTTTAATATTTTTTTTATATTTATTGTTATTTTTTTAAATTTTTAATGTTTAAAAGTTTAAAACTTTGATAATTTTTTTAATATTTAATGTTAAATTTTTATAAAAATTTTAAAGTTTTTTTAATGTTAAATTTTTAATATTTATTTTAAGTTTTTATGTTTTAACTTTTTTTATATTGGTTACATTTTGTTAGTTTTTTACTTTTGTTTTTTTTATTATTTTAGATATGTTTTAATTTTTAATTTTTTTTAATTTTTTAATGTTATATTTTAAATTTTTTTCATGTTAATTGTTAATTGAGTTTTTAAATATTATTTTTTATAATTTTGTTTAATGTTTTTTGTTTAACATGTAAAAATTTATTGTTATTTTTTTTTTAGTTTTTAATGTTTAAATTTTAAACATTGGCTTAATGTTTAAACTTTATATTTAAACATTTAAATTTGAATAATTTAAACTTTAATATTTTTTTTTTATATTTATTGTTATTTTTTTAAATTTTTAATGTTTAAAAGTTTAAAACTTTGATAATTTTTTTAATATTTAATGTTAATTTTTTATAAAAATTTTAAAGTTTTTTTAATGTTAAATTTTTAATATTTATTTTAAGTTTTTATGTTTTAACTGTTTTTATATTGGTTACATTTTGTTAGTTTTTTACTTTTGTTTTTTATTTATTTTAGATATGTTTTAATTTTTATTTTTTTTAAATTTTTTTAATGTTATATTTTAAATTTTTTTCATGTTAATTGTTAATTGAGTTTTTAAATATTATTTTTTATAATTTTTAATGTTTTTGACATCTTTTAGTTTTTACTTTATTTATTTATGTTTTAATTTTTAATTTAATGTTCTTTTTTATAGTTTTTAATGTTATTTTTTTGAAGTTTTTTATGTTATTAATTTTAAGTTTTAATCCAAATTAAATTCATTTTAATTTTTTTTTCACTCATGATTCAGATCCATGGCACCTAGGAGAACACCTAGAAGACCTCTTGATAAAGCATGAGAACATTGTGTTCGGGTGGTCCCAGGGCAAGACAATCAAGTAAAGTGCAATTACTGTCCAACAACTATGTATGGGGGCATAAACAGGTTAAAACACCACCTAGCTCGAGTTGTCTGCAAAGATGTCGTAGTTTGTGATGGCTGCCTTGAAGAAGTCACAGCGGAAATGCACGCTGCTTTGGAAAGTATCAAAGAACAAAATGCCAAAAGATCTAGGCTAAGGCTTGAAACTGCAAGGATTGGTAGATCTCCGATGGGACCTCCAGGTAGTTGCTCATCAAATGTTCCACAAAGTCCATCTATCACCTCTCCTTTCTTCGTCCCTCGTACCTCCCCAGGATCTCAACCAACATTGGACAGCTTTAATGAAAGGAAAAGGGAG
>LPNX010906694.1:35876-49134 GCA_001517045.1 Pseudotsuga menziesii | reverse complement strand
TCCCAAGTATCGTTCGCCATTAAGGAATGATATTCTTCATCCATAGTTGCATCCCAATCTGGATTTCCTGAAGCTTCTGCAAAAGTTTCTGGATCATGATTCTTGGAAACATGAGCCAAAAGGGAAGAGGCTCGTTGAAACTGAGAATGTGTTCGACGTTGATCTCTAGGATCACTGGCAAGATCACCAGCTGCTTCACATGTTGAACGGACCCATCGAGGAGGCATTGGTGCTGGTGCAATTGGAGGAACATGAGCAGGCGGAGGTGGATTTTTATCCTCACTGTCATCATCAGAAACTGGAGTTGGAAACCTGTCAAGGAAGTTGGAAAAAGAAGAAGAAGGCACAATTGCCGAATCAGGCTTGCAGGACAAAGATGACACACCCGCCAAGTTAGGCTCGCAGGCCAAGAGATTTTCATCAAATTTAACATCTCTTCTAATGATTATATCATGTGAATGGGGCTGAAGAAGTCTATAACCTTTTACATCTTCTGAATATTCAACAAATATGCACTTTTCACTTTTAGGCTGCAATGCTTTCCGTTTTTCATCCGGAATGTGAGCCCATGCTTCACAACCAAACACACGAAAGTGACTTACATCTGGTTTAAGTTTACTCCATGCTTCTTACGGTGTTATACCTTGTAAAACTTTTGTGGGTATGCGATTAACTATGTAATTTGTACAATTTATGGCCTCAGCCCAATATTGAAGACTTAGTCCCTTAGATTGGATCATACAATTAGCCATTTCTTTTAAAGTGCGGTTTTTCCATTCAGCTACACCATTTTGTTGTGGTGTGTATGGAACAGTGTGCTGTTGTTGGATTCCTTGTTCAGTGCAGAAAGTAGTGAACTTGTTGTTAACATATTCTCCTCCATTGTCAGATCTTAACTTAATAATTTGATGACCAGATTGTTTTTCAACAAGGGCTTTGTAGGCCAAGAACATGTTAAGTACTTCGCTCTTAAGTTTTAAGAAGTAAACCCAAGTGCGTCTGGAGTAGTCATCAATGAAAGTTAAGAAATATTTGAAACCAGAAAATGATGCAGATGGAAGAGGACCACACAAGTCACTATGCACAAGCTCCAAAGAAACCGAGGCGTGCCAAGAGGCAAGTTTGTCAAAACTATCCCGATGATGTTTTTCGAGTACACAACCGGAACAAACACCATCCTTGCAAGATACCATTGGAAGACCAGTCACCATATTATCTTTACATAGTTGTTGCAATGAGCGATAATTTAAGTGACCAAATCGCTCATGCCAAAGTTTGCTCAAGTTATCACTATGAGCAACAAAAACTGAAGGAAAAGGTGATGACCCAAAGTTGTTAAATTTGTACAACCTGGTAATATCATCAACAGTTCCAGTAGCAAGGACATTTTGAGGATTTTTAAAATACTTGATTACAACTTGGTGAGGTGTAAACGTCACAGTTTTACCTTCACCTGAATGAGTAATTTGATAGACTGATAACAAATTGCAGGAAATTTTTGGAACACATAGTACATCACTGAAATGACCATTTTCTACTGGAACTGTTCCAGATCCTACAACACTTAGAGATCTATCATCATCAACAAATATTTGTTTGGTGTTACATTCATGCATAGTAGAAAATATGTTTTGATCCTTAGTCATATGATAAGATGCTCCAGAATCAATGAGCCATTCATTTGAAGTAGAAGAAGAAGATGCAGTATAAGAGTAACCAGAAGCACAAAGTGCATGTCCATGAGAGTTAGATTCTGAAGACGAATCTATGTTGATGTGGGGCTTCTTCATTGCTTCTTCCAAGGTTGCCATCTTTTTGAAACACTTAGATTCATCATGATTATCTTTCCCACAAAAATTGCAATGACGCTCAGTCTTCTTTTCTTTTTGCTTGGATCCTTTGTCATTTTTTAAAGGAGTTGACTGAGAGGGTTTGAGACCCTTGTTGTTTGGCTTATTATTGCGAAAATTCTGTTTCTTGGGAGGCTTGGACTTTTCTTTTTGTTGGGACAATAAGGCTTTCCCAGATGTGTCTGCATTGTTAATTATTCCAAGATGAATGAGCTTATCTTGCTCTCTAATTAAGGAATCACAAAAGGATTCAAGACTAGGCTCTTGATAGCTAGCTGCAGTAAAGGATTCTTTCATGGAGTAGAATGTAGATACAAAAACAGAATATACAGGTCCAAGTTTGGAAAGAATATGATAAATACATTGTTTGTTTTCTTTCTTAATCTTGCATTCTGCACATAAGAGTCTAAGAGTTTTATACTTAGATAAATAGTCTTGAATGCATGAAAAATCATTTTGATTCAAGGAAAGCAACTCATTCTCAAGTTGATGACCCCGAATTTCATTGTGTTTACCAAACACAGATTCCAACTTTTCCCAAGCTTTATCAGGTTCATCAATTCCAAATATGTGGAATCGCAAATCAGTAGAGATTGACATCCCAATCAATCCACAAGCTTCATCGCATCTATTTGCCCATTTAATTTTCTTATCATCATCAATGGGTTTTGTTTCTTTCCCTGAGGTTATCCTGAAAAGTCTCCTACTTCATAGAACATCCTCCATTCGAGATTTCCATGAGAAATAGTTAGAACTTGTAAGTATAATATCACAAGGGACGGTCATACTGTAAAATAATGGCTGAAAAAAAAACCCAGAAACTAACTGTTTGGTTGCAAAGAGCTCGAAAAAATATGCGGTTTAAAAAAAAACGGCACTGAAAACTGATTCTGGATGATGAAGTTATGCTTGATCAAAGAAAATGTTGAAGATGTCCCCAATAGTGACATGGCAGATATTAACTTGACCAACTAAAAAAAAAGAACCCCCCTCTTCCCAAGATCAACCTTTGACAATCACTTTACAATAAAGTTGCTTTGAAGTGAATCACTTTTGTAGAATACGGGAGGTTCACTTTTACAATAATGTTACTTTTAAATAGTGCGGCAATTAAAAGACTTAAGTGACTCACTTTTTATTTTATTTTATTTATGTGAGATGCATTTTTACAATAAAGTAACTTGAAAATAGAAATTGCATGCACTAAAAAGTAGTTTAATAAGACTTGAACTCAAGACCTATTAAGGAATAAAACAACTTTGGACCAAGTGAGCTAAGTTTAAAAGGTACGTAAAAGAATGGAAAGAGGAAGGGTTTTTTTTTTTTTTTTAATTCTTCTCTCTCGTTCTCCGTGCTTGCCTTTTTTTCTTCTTCTGCAAATCACAAAAAAAACGAAAAACAAAAACAAAAAAAACTTTTTCCACACAAATGGGTTAGATCGTGGTTAGCTTACTTGGAAAGTCTATGTTTTCAAGTTTTTTCGTTGTTTCTGATTTGCCGTGATCGCACAAGGTGCACGACAAAGAGCATACGTAGCTGAGAAGACAAGAAAAAAAAACTTTCCCTCTTTGTTTCTGATTCGCCGCGATTGCGCAAGGTGCACGGCAAAGAGCATACGCAGCCAGGGATGGCAACAGTCCGAGACTAAAACAGTGAAGATCTAGTAATAAAACTGATAAAACATGAGAGATTTAAAAAAAACAAATTCGTCACTGTAACATTATACCTTCAGATTTGTCGAAATGGGTGTTTCTAGAACAAACGGAAACGGTTTTCGGTGAAACAAAAACTATTTTCCAATGGAAATGACACTCCGGACGCAATGGAACAGCTCCCACATGCCACAAATGCATAGAAAATCCAGAACCAGAAACCCTTTCAAATTTCGGCAACACCGGTTCCAGATCTTGATCAAAACCGAAAACGACTCTTCATAAACGCTCTGATACCATGTTTGGGTACACAGGGTACTCCCAAAAGACCGAACACCTTGAGCAACCGCTTCACACAAATAGATCACAGATCAACACACCGATGTTTGTCACGTGGTTAAAACCCTCGAGAGGGAAACAGTCCATGGCCCCAGTCAAATAGCTACTTGGAGCAATTTATTATGCAAAAGAAAGAAAGTTACATGAGCTTCTCATAATCGATCAACTAGCCAAGGACCCTCTATGCTCTTTAAATAGAGATCATAAACCAATCGGGTGTTAAGCCACGGATCAATGGTAGGTATGATCTAATAAGAGAAGTTGAACCGTCGGATCACTCTATGTTTAGAACATATCGTGACCGTCGGATTAGAATATTTACAAATGCATACTAATGCATACTAAAGAAACACACTTTTATCTAACGGATATCTTACACAAGTTGATCTTAACTAACTCCCAAGTGTCTAAATATCCTAACAGATCCTACTATTGAAAAATATTTACCATCACTAATTGAGACTTTCTCTGGTGTGTTCCTATGAGTGTCATAAGGTGTAAATAAAGAAGTTGTACCAGTCATGTGATTAGAAGCACTAGAATCCATTATCCATTCCACATTAGAAGAGGATTTACTAGGTTGAACATAACAGGCACATAGGGCTACCTGCTATTCTTCGAAAGACTTCTTCTTGGCTTCAACAAGTTCACGTTTCCATTTAAAGCAAATCTTTTTAGGGTGGTTGGTTTTCCATACTACTTACAAGGATTATACACTTTCTTTTTATTAGATACCATGTTAAAAGCACATCATTATCAGAAGAGTGATAGATTGATCCTTTAGTATGTGATTTAGGGTTTTTAAACCTTTATTAGGATTCTTTTTACTATGTGCCATTAGAGCTTTACTATTAGATAATTGACCAAAAGCAATTAATCTATCTTGCTCACATATCAAACCTTTACAAAAATATTAAAAAGATGGTTTCATAGTACCTTAAGACATTTTAGTGGCCCTATTCTTGGTTTGGATGAACATATCTAAAGAAGAAGGTAACTTTTGTTCTACAAGAATAGTAAGGGAATTATCATTTTTCTTATAATCGCTACCACAATTATCGAACTTTTCATTATAGGTTTTAATTTCAGCAAGAAAAGAGTCTATTCTATCAAAATATTTAGGGTCTAACCCATGGATTTTTTTTTTCAGGATAGTAAACAAAAACATTAGAAACATCACTTTTATCAAATAAAGAAGCTAGGGTTTTCCATACCTCAATTGGGTTATCCCCAACCTCAATATGTACCTGTAAACTATTCAAAATAGTTTGTCTAATGAGTTCTCTTGCTTGATTACATTGATCTTCCCATATAGCTAGGACATTAACATTGGCTAGTTTCGTTTGATCGCCCTTAACTAAGTGCCATAGATTCTTACTCCTGAGAATGTCAATCATGTTCCTCTTCTAAGAGAGATAGTACCAACTAATTTAGGAACAAAAGCTACTTCATAACTCATAATGGTGAATCAAGAAACTAAACCTTAATTCAACAAGACAAAAGCTAAAATTTAGAAGAAAAGTGAATAAAACCATAAAGATCTCACCAATGACAAAACCTAGCAATAACTTACTGATGGATATGCATACCTACAATAGAAGCAGTGAACATAAAATCGGTTTTGGTGAAAATTTTGCCAAAAATAGGGCCCACTCACTTTCTTTATAGAACAAGTGCATGTATATGCACTTTCTTTGCGGGAAAGGGATGTGTGTACTTGCTTTCTCTGAACAAAAGAAGCGTGTCGGTCCTAAATTGCCTGAAACTATCCAAAAAGGAAAGTTGCAAAACTAGTCGTCGTCTTGCACATAAACCTACGACAAAACACAACTAGAGTTGAACAAACACCAGATCTGTTGCAAGAAAGATAGATCCTTAATAGCAACTCAGTATTCAATGGGTTTCAATTCAGGTCTACAGAAAAAATCAAGAAAAATTGAAGAAATTCTGAAAAATTTCTGGATAATAATGGTGAGGGTTAGGGTTTGAAAAGAAATTCTCAATCATGTAGAAAATGACCAGATCTAAAGAATAACCACAATGGTTTAATAGATTTGATGACAAATCAACTAAGTATGGAGGCCCCTTCCCAAAAATTGAAGAACTGTTGCATATAGAAAAATTGTCAATTTACTAAAGAAAGTATAGCATGGCAACCAACTCTGATACCATGTTAAAATATTGAGAATATGCATAAACATAAAACAAAATGCTTGCTAACATGCAAATCAATAGCAATAATCTACTAATTTAGCCTCTATCCATAGAAGTAACAATAATAATAGTAAGAAACTAGAGACAAAATAAAATAGATGATACACCAAATATATGTGATAAAACCCCAATTGGGGAAACATCCACATGAAGGTATTGTCTTCTTTTTTTGGAATGTCCAATCTTACACTTGAGTTCCACTCAACATATGCTTCACAACTTTATTATAGCATTCAATAGAATACACAACATATCCAAAAGGGTCTTCTTCACCTCTATTATATAGCTAGAGGTATGGAAGAATAACATCCCATAATACATGTGGGATAAATAATTTCCACCTCCTTATATAATGAATAGTAATCGAAGAATATTACTCCATGATGCACGTGGGATAACTTTGTTACATAAGATAGAGACAATTATGCCTTCCTTTGCTAGATAAGACATCATAATATCTTACGACATCAAACTAGACATCATTTCACATGTAATATTAATATTACACATTTCAACAAACTCACAACCTCTCACTTCAAGATTTGTCTTTAAACCTAAGCCTAGGGGGTGTCCCAAGTTAGATAAGTTGTTTAAGTCTAGATGAAAGATATGACAATATTAGAGTTAATCTAGACTAAACTAAGCACACTATAGAATGTAAAATTAGTTCATGTACTTAGAGAAAGCTTAAACAAATGTAAAATGATCATTAACAATAGATTTTCAAACTTAGCTAATGAATTTACTCACGATAGTAATGGTAAACTCAATAGCAATACTTCACAAGATATTCGATATGAGCAAGACGTTAGATTTTTATAACTTTAGCAGTATAATTTTCATCTCCTTCAAACTTTTTAATTCATAACTTATTTCATCCCACAATTATAGCATCATTCATTTGCAACGGAAAATAAACAAGGATCAATGAAAGACAACCATGCACAAGAGACAAAGATTTATCTTAGGAAACCCAAACGGGAGAAAGCCCAACAAATTTTTCTTAGAAGAAATTAATTCAAATTTCAAGTACAATACCAAACATGAAGATTAATCCTTAACACAAGAGTGTGCTCTTCATCCACAAGAAACCCTAGCAAACCTTGAGAGATAGATAATAAGATAACCCCAAAATTAATTCACATGATCTTCCCTTGTCCTCCTTGAGAGGTGTGCACCAATTGAGAGATGAGCTTGCTTGAATGTGACAAATGAAGTGTGAGAACACTTCTATTTATATTCTTCAGTTGACTTGATTTGCATTGTTGAGGCCGACTTCTACTTTTGTCTTCTTGGTCCAAGTTCCTCCTTTCACTGTGGTATTTTGTCCTTTCTTGTCTTCCGCTTTCTTTGGGACTTCTTCAATGGATTGTCTTGACTTCTTTGGATATTTTTTCATCATAGAAAAGTTCTCCTTGTTGATGTCTCATCACATACAGTCATATTTTTCTCCAAGAGCTCTAATGTTGATTTGACCATTCTCTAAGAAGTCCCGGTCACTTCTTAGAGCCAACTGTCAACTTCAACATTAGATTAGACTTTGTCTAATATACAAGGAGATAAGATCTCCTTGTAACATAGACAAGTCATTTCACTCTATTAAGAATAGATCACTCCTGCTATGGAGCACTCCCACACAGTGAGTATGCAATGTGACCTCTAGCCTACTAGCATTTGAGCCCTCTATACACATAGTCAACACATGACTAATCAGGGCTACGAAGGGGCCATTCTCTCCATGGGTCGTGAACCTTTAGAGAATGATCTGTAAAATGTTTACCCGATGCTGGAACTCATGAGAACATTAACACTCCCTCTCAGCAGGGAGACATTCTGCACCAAGCCGATAACTTGGTAAGAATGTCCTTCAATATTGCATATGTACGGTACTGGTACTGCATTTGCCTTTGGTACTACGATGTTTGTACTTCTCATTAGAACCATTAATTTCACATGAATGTCTGTTTGCTCATCTGGATCATTCATTTCACATGAATGTTTGTCTGCTCATCTTCACAATGTTGCATATCCATCAATGCTCCCTCTCACTCAGACAGGTATTCTCCATCATGTCAATCTTGTCCCTAAAGTATACAAACTCTGCCTTGGACAGAGGCTTGGTGAGAATATCAACTATTCGTGGATATGTATTGGATCTTCACTGCTCCCTTTTTGCATCATGGCTCAGAGGAAGTGGTATTTGATCTCTAGATCAAGTAGTCCGCTAACTGCAATTTTCTCTACTTCTACAAAAGCTTGCTTCCCACTAATCCAGGATATCATAATTGATCCACGTTGAAGCAACACTTCAATATGCTCTTTCTGTCCACTGCACTTCTCTTTGTCATAATATGCATAACTTTGTAGCTTCACATCTCTACTTGAGATACATCTCAAGTCATATCCAACTATACCATGTAGGTACCCCATGATGGACTGATACTCCATCATGATATACTTCCAAACTTGCTGGCCTGCTGCCTCTGTGGAAATTGAACCCAAGTGATAGAACAATTGCACTCACAAAATTGCTAATCAAACATGCAAAATTACAAACAAAGGAGATTGAAATTGGAGCATAACACTAATCTGTATTGAATAAGTGTACAATAGCCAACCTTATGAAGTCATAGGCTGTTGCAATATATAATTACATGAGAGATTCGAATGCATAAGGATGCCATTCGAAATAGTCAAAAAGTAGGCTTACTAAATCTAGTCAAATTCCCCATAGGTGCATAAAACAGTTTCCAAATCCACTTAGAGGCTCACGAATTGGCAAAGTCAAGTAGGCAAGCTAATAAGGGATGGAAAGACAACTCATACATGCTTTTATTAGGAGAAAAGGATGGAGGATGATGAGGGCAAAAAACAAGTCAACTACACCTAGTCTTACTTTCCCTTTTGCCTTATTTCTCAATAAAACAGGCAACTTAGCAGAAAAAGCAGATATGCGCTTTGGAGGATCTGGAATAAAGCAGACATGCTAAATATGGTTTCCAGGAGGTTTCCCAAGCGCTCCATGACTCAGCTTTAGCAAGTTTGACTTATATGGCATGTGGAGGACAACTTGCATAGAGTGGAATATAGGAAACTAGGCAAATAAGACAAAAATGAATTAATTAATGTCTAAGGTAGGTAACTATGGGTTGATTATTCTAACAGCCTCCTCATCACTGGAATGTTTGGAATAAATAGTGTGACTTATCAATGCCATATAACATGAGAACCCCTGAGATATTTTGTTCTCTTTCTGAAGGTATCACTGAGAGTTGCATGCCTTCCTGCATCTTGCAAGGATCACGAGGCCATTCTGTCTTCTTCTTAATCACTACATCATTTCTCGGTAGATCCACTGGTTTTGTTGGCTCATCTTGATAGTAAGAAGGATGAATAGAGGGATTTGTATCCTCTTTCTTTGAAACTTCTTCTTGGGGCCAATCTCTCCACACCATATACTCAAGATACTGGGAGATTGTTTGCTCTTGGCTGGCCCATTCACGTCTAGCCATATGACTTAGGCCTCGAGGATGAATGTCTACCCAGGTGGATCTCAATCATAGATCTTCATCTTCTTCTTCCTTGGTACATGGGTGTATGCTGGTCAGCCAAGAATTATCTCTGGCTTCATTTTTGCAAATGCTTCCTTAATAGTCTTGTCCCCCAATGCTTGATCTAAGCATAAGTTTGTTAGATTTTCTTAAGATTATAGCAGTATATCTTAATTGCATTTATCAATAGGATCACTAGAAGATAGACAAAGCACAAAATAATAACACGAGTATTTTTCGCTTGGGAAACCCAAATGGGAGAAAACCCAGCAACCTTCGTTTAGAGATAATAATTCTGAGATCAGAGTACAATGAAGAAAGAAAGAGAAAAATATGGAAATGCTTTCCAAAGATATAAACCCTCAAAATAGTCTTCTTCTGCAGTGTATGTGAACTTCTTTCTCTCTAGAAAACTGTTCACTTTACTTGTGCTGCTGTGTGTAAAAATGAGGAGGGGCGCCTCCTATTTGTACTGTTTTCCCACCCAGAATTTAACTGGGGCCGACTTCACTTGGGGGAGCAATATAATTTTATATTTCATAATTTATATTTTATTCTTTTATTGATGGCTTTTCACCCCAAGGCTTAGATTGTTCTTTCTAGGGTTTGTATGAATGATTACAACAAGTTCAACTCCCGAAGTAGGACAATAAGAATAGCTTCTAAAGTTGCACAAACTCCAACACTCCCTCTTAACAAGGAAGGTATTCTTCGGTCTTCATCAGCATCATGATCATCTGGGTTTCATCTGTATGTCTATACTGTCTCTATCATCTCTAAACGACGTACTGAAGGTTGTCTTTATGAATTTGTTCTATTTGGATGTCTGAGAAAATATTTTGCTACCTATCTGTCTCTATTGCCGATGGAATACTTCCGTACCTGGCTAGAGATCTTGGATGAGCACATGTGCACGTCGCACGACCATCTACTACCTATTCGTCCAATCTGCCGATGGGGTACTCCCATACCTGGCTGAGAACCTGAACGAGTAGAGGTACCTGTGCAATCACACGGCCATTTGCTACCTGTCTGACTCATCTGCCGATGGGATTTCTCCCATACCTGGTTGAGCACCTGGACGAGCAGAAGAACCTGTGTGAACTCGACCATCTACTACCTGTCTGTCTCATCTGTCGATGGGATTTCTCCCATACCCGACTGAGGATCCTGGACGAGCAGAGGTACCTGGGAAAAGGTATGGTAAGTGTCTCTCAGTCATCTCTCCCTCTCAAGAAGGGATACGTTCTCTTCTACTCCAAGTCTTCTGCAAAAGTATTCAAATTCCACTCTGGGAAAAGGCTTGGTGAGAACATCTACAGTCTGGTCATCTGTCGGAATATACTATAGCTCGATCGCACCTTTCTACACCATATCATGTATGAAGTGATACCGAATATCTATGTGCTTCAACTTGTCATGAATTACAGGATTCACTGACATCTGCACACAACTCTAGTTATCACAGTGAATCACGGTTGGCTCAGGAATTTGGCCAAACAATCCTGCAAGAAGTTTACGAAGCCAAACTGCTTCTCGGGTTGCTAAACTAGTAGCCATATACTCGGCCTCTGCAGTACTGAGAGCTACTGAGTTTTGCTTCTTGCTGCACCAGGAAATAACTACAGAACCCAGACTGAAACAACATCCTAAAGTACTCTTCCTATTAGTAGAGCCTCCGGCCCAATCTGAGTCTGTGAACCCTTGCAATTCAAGTCACATTTTGAATCATATCGTAGACCATATCCCACAATGCCACGTAAGTATTTGAGCACATGTTTTGCAGCAATCCAGTGAATCTGCCTCGGTTCATACATGAATTGACTGAGAGCATTCACATTAAAACAAATATCTGGTCTAGTGTTCGTCAGATACATCAAGGACCCAATCAACTGGCGATACATGGTGGGATCAATCGAATTTGAATCTGAAGTAGAATCCCTCAGCTTCTTCAAGTTTGCATCCATTGGAGTAGCTATGGACTTGCAGTACAACATTCCAAATCTCTTCAGTATATCTATGGTGTATTTTCCTTGTCCTAGGAAAGCCTCTTTCTAACTCTGCCATACTTCTAATCCCAAGAAGTAGTGCATCAATCCAAGGTACTTCATTTCGAACTCAGAGGCGAGTTTCTTCTTACACCATAAGATAAGTTTCTCATTTCCGGTAAGAAACAAATCATCAACATATAGTACCAAAATCAGTGGCTCATCATTCACAACCTTGTAGTAAAGGTTGGGGTCTGCATCACTCTTGGTGAATCCCAGACTCACCAGGAATCCGTCTATCCGTCCATACCAGTGTTGAAAAAATCGCCGAGAAATCGGCAAAAATCGAAAAAAGCGCGGGTTTTTCTCTGGGCCTATTTTTCGGCTGGTAAAAAGCGCGATTTTAAAAAAAAATTTGAACTCGCGATATTTTCTGAAAAAGCGCGCTTCTTTCCAAAAAAGCGCGAGTCGACCTAAAAAAGTGCCCAGCAGTCAAACCCGCGGCTTAGAAAAGGGAGAAGTTGGTTTTTTTTTGTTCATTTGGCAAATGAGCTTGTTGGAAGTGGAGGAGAAGGGCTTGAGGAGACCACCAACACCTTTGGAGGCTTTCAAACACCATTTAGCATCTCAACCAAGGATTTTTGTGGAGCAAGTGTTGAAGGTATGTGCATTTTCTCCATTGTTTTTCTATCTTTTGTCATGGACTGTTTGAAAGATTTTTTGCATATTTGTTTTACTATTTTGTTGCCTATTTCTTGTCTAATTCTTTGCTATTTGTTTTTACTATTTTACCATTGATTTCCATGCCCCAAAAAATGAAAAACAGTCCCAATGTAAATGGGGGTTTTAAAAAATTAAAATGGAAAATATCATGCTTGTTTTTTTACTTCTTAGTCACCCTCTTCTTCTTATCTTTCATGGCTTAAAATCTAAATTTAGAGGTATGCTTTTTTAAGCTAGAATGTTGCTATTATTTTTTCAAATGGAGTTTAATGTAATTTTTTTTTTTTGGTGCCCTAGGGTTGCATTTGAGTTGAAGGCTTGAAGCATTCCAAATTTCCAATTGCAAATGCCAAAGGCATTGGACCCATTTTGGCAGTATGGTGAGCCCGAGGATGGCAACAATAGGCAGAATTTGAGTTGCAAATTATGTGGGCGTCACATGACGGGAGGGGTTAACAGGTTGAAATACCACTTAGCCAAACTACCTGGCCATGATGTTAGCCTTTGTACTGGAGTGACCCCAGAAATCATGAGAGCTGCCCATGATGCCATCCATGACAAAATGAGAAAGAAGGATGAGATCGCTGCAAACAAAGCTGAGCTTGCAGCTTTTGGCCAAGCAAGAAGTGTAGGTGCATCTATATCTACCACTATCGGTGAGGGTAGTGGGAGGGGCTCCACAGCTTCACCTCATGGGAGGGGGCGGCACACATCCCATTATGTTGGACCAGGCTCACAACCTTCTATCAAGTCAGTTGTAAAGAAATCAGAAAAGCTAGAAGCGGACAGGGTAACGGGAAGGTGTCTTTACTGGAGTCACATACCTCTTAGCATTGTTAAAAAAATCCATTTTGGCAGAAGATGTGTGATGCCATTGCAGTAGTTGGGCCAGGTTATAAGAGTGCCACCTTTGAGGAGTTGTGGGGCCCAATCCTTCAAGT
>LPNX010906694.1:24946-35423 GCA_001517045.1 Pseudotsuga menziesii | reverse complement strand
GAGATAGAGGTGTATCGGGAGGGTACTGGAGTATTTGGCTTTGCTGATGCTATTCGTGACAGGACCGTATTCATGCCAGGTAAATTATTAACTTATTAGATCGTTTTAACTTTTAACTTTTAACTTTTAAGTTTTCACCTTTATTTGAAAGATGAATTATGATTTATTTATATTTATTTCTTGTTTGAACTTTGGTGACATGTAGCCACTTGGTTGCGAACCTATGGTGTGAGGACACCGAATTTATGGAAATTTGCCATCAGAATCCTTAGCCAAACCTGTACAGCTTCGGGATGTGAGCGAAATTGGAGTGTATTTGAAAAAATACATGCAAAGAGACGGAGAAGGTTAGAAACTTAGAACTTAGAATTTGAATTTTGAACAAAGCAATTGCATTTACATGTTTAATGCAATTTATGAATCTACGATCCTCTAGACTCTAAATTTTTTTTATTACCCTCTTACAGGTTGGAGTTCACACATCTTAATGACTTGGTGTATGTTCATTACAACCTTCGCTTGTGGATGGCACAGATACAGAAAGAACCTGATGCAAATGCCATCTCCTTGGACAATATTGATATATTGTCGAAGTGGAGGGTGGAGATTGAGACTCCTATCATGGAGGAGGCACCTGCATGGCTAGAGGAGGCGCAAGAGGAGGGGCAAGTGGAGGAGGAGGAGGAGGAGGAGGAGGAGGAGGAAGTGGTTGGAGGCACCATGGAGGCATCGCCACCACCTTCTACACCGCTTGATATATCTAGTCCTCCATCCATCACTCAACGTCGAGTATTAGATGCAGGCTCAGGGCCTTCTACTGCTACTTCTAGTGCTAGGGGCAGGCCTGACAAGAGACCCATGATATTTTCCCGTAAAAGGGGAAGAGGGCATTGATATTAGATAGCTAGATGCTAGTTTTCCTCAGATACATTTATATATGTTATGTCATTTTGTATTGTTTAAACTTTATACACTTTTGAGTCCTTGATTGGACAACTATGATGTTTCAGGCTTTCAGTATCAACTTTGATGTATCGTTTTATTTTTGGCATGACTACATGATGATGATATATATCAGTGCTTTCTTCATATTTATGTTCCAATATGTTTTTCTGATGTTATTATTGCTTTATATGTTTAAAATTCTAAAAAAAATGCATGTATTTTCTATTTTTTAATGTTTGCCGACTTTTGCCGATTTCTCCCGATTTTTTTGCCGATGTTACCGAGAAGTTGTAATCAAGACCCTCGCCGTTTTTTTTGCCGAGGCCGAGTTTTTCAACATTGGTCCATACCAAGCACGAGGTGCTTGCTTGAGTCCATATAATGCCTTTTTCAGCTTGCATACGTGAGACTCCTTTCCATGGACAACAAACCCTTCTAGTTGTTCAATATATACTTCTTTCTCAATAATGCCATTGAGAAAGGCAGTCTTGACATCCATCTGATGCAACTTCGCTAAAGCAATAGCAATGATCAATCTGATGGAAGTGTATCGAGCCATTGGAGCAAATGTCTCATCATAATTGACTCCCTCTTTCTGAGAGAACCCTTTGACAACAAATCTGGCCTTGTATTTTTCAATACTCCCATATGCTCCATGTTTGATTTTGTATAGCCATCTGGAAGTTACAACTAACTTCCCCTCAGGTCTCGGTACAATCTCCCACGCGCCATTCTTCATGATGGATTGATATTCTTCCACCATGGCATCTTTCCAAACTTGGTGTCTGGATGCATCTTCATAAGTGGTGGGTTCTGAGTCAATGGTATGACTCATTAATGCAACATAACTGGCGAACCTCTGAGGTCTTTTGCTTTCTCGTAAAGTGCCATGTGGACCTTCATGCCCCTCTGCATCCTGTAAGGTATGTTGTGCCCATCTAGGTCTTTTCTGACTTACTGTCATATCTTCGGGAATATCAACTGTCGCGACTGGATCAATGGGATTGATGGGTTCATCTTTCTTTGCTAATTCATCCTGAATAGGAAGGGAAGATGATCTCCTCTCCATTTCTTCATCATCGATCTCCATGTCTGATCCTCTGCCTTTCCTGACAACAATTTCCTCTTCAAAGGTCACATCCCTGCTAACTTCAATCTGTTTGGATCCTGGGATATAAATTCTGTAGGCCTTTGAGTATTCATTGTATCCCACGAAAGTTCCCTTCTTTCTTGAAGGTTCTAACTTCGTCCTTTTCTCCTTGGGCACATGAATGTAGACTGGAAAACCAAAGATTCGGAGGAGACCCACTTCTGGTTTTACTCCTGTAAAGGCTTCTTCAAGAGTCATGTTCTTCACTATCTTATGTGGGCATCTGTTCTGTACATATATAGCTGTTTTGGATGCTTCTTCCCATAAGAACATGGGTAGACTCTGGTCATGAACCATAGCTTTGGCTGCCTCCACAATTGTTTTGTTCTTTCTTTCAGCAACTTCGTTTGGTTGGGGATTGTAGGGAATTGTAAGCTCCCTCTTAATTCCTGCTTCTTTGTAGAAATCATTGAATTTCGTAGAGGTATATTCTCCACCATTATCTGATCTTAGGATCTTGATCCTCTTCTCTGACAAATTCTTGACTTGTGCTTTGAACTCCTTGAATTTACTGAGTACTTCCTCGGATTCCTTGGTCTTAAGAAGGTAGATCCAAGTCTTTCGTGAGTAGTCATCAATGAAGTTCACATACTAATGATATCCTCCGAATGAGGCAACTGTCATTGGGCCACACAAGTTAGAGTGCACTAGATCCAAGATTTCTTTGGATCTTCTCTCACTATCTGGGAAGGATTTCTTGGCATTCTTGCCAAGTGCACATCCTCTACATGTTCCATCACGGTCTACCTGTAGCACTGGTATACCTGTAACTATGTTCTTCACTGCTAGGAGAGCTCTGTAATTTAGATGAGCTAGTCTTTTGTGCCATAGCTCACCCATAATTGTAGAGTCATGGACTAGGGCTTGGACTGGTGGAGTGTTCAGTCGATACAAGCTCTCCTCTCTCATACCAATTACTTTGGTTGTATCCATGCTTGAGTTCTTCTGCCAAGCAAGTACTTTTCCATCTGAAAATGCTATTTTATATCCTTTGTCTTCTAAGGCTGATATGGAAACAAGATTTCTTTTCATACCAGGTACATAGAGCACATCACTTAAATGTAGAGTGTCATTAGACTCTAGTTGAAGGGAGGTAGCCCTAGATCCCTTCACAATGTAGTTGGCATCATCTCCAAGTACAACTTGAAGATGAGAATCCTTCTCAACTACTTTCGAGAGTTTTTTTTTATATCCTATCATGTGTCTAGATGCACCACTATCTATGAGCCAAGTATCACTAGTGGTGGGAAAAGTACCTGATAGGGCTGATATGAAGAAGAATTCTGTATGATCTTCATTCTTCTGTTTCTTGTGATGATGATCTTCTTCTACATCAGCAGTTGAAGCTTCATGCTTTCTTTTGTGTGAGCTTCGACAGCTACTGGCATAATGACCGTATTTCTTACACCTGTAGCATTGGATCTGAGATAGATCCTTCTGTTGTTTCTTCTGATCTAGGGGAGGACTTGATCTCTTGTCTTGATGCTTGTGAATGTACGACTTCCTTCCCCTTCCCTTCCCTTTCTTGGCATGAGATACAAACGCTTGATTTTCCTCAGGTTGGGTACCATGAAGTCTTTGGTGTGCTGCGATTCTCGTTTCTTCCTGAGTGCATTCTGCCCATAGTTTATCAAATTTGGGCAACTTGGCTCGACCACTTATAGTTTGGATGAAAGACTCCCAAGATGGTGGGAGACCATTTAAGGTGGTCATAACTAGATCCTTTTCTTCAAGATTGTCTCCACTGGACTTTAGCTTGTCCTGGAGCTTGGTGATCCTCATGAAATATGAGGCAATATTCTCGGACTTTGTCATCTTCATATTTGACAGTTGATTCCTCAATGTGAGGGTCACATTGATGCTACTGTGTTCAAATAGCTTCTTCAAAGTTGTGAACATCCTCCTCGTCGTCGTCTTTTCTGAGATCTGAGGAACCAAGTGATCTCTAACCGAGTCCACTAAAATCTTCCTTGTTTTGGCATCGTCCTTTCTCCAGCGAGGTTTGTCTTCTTCGGCTTCTGGTTCTGGGACCTTTTCCTTTACAAACTATAATAGGTCCTTTTCTTCTAGTAGAAGAAGAACCCTAGACTTCCAGGGGATGAAGTTGGAAGCCCCTTCCAGACGATCTTCAACCTTCATGCTGATCATCTTGACTGCAGATTTGGATCTGAGACCCCAATAGAGGCTAGGTCAAAAATGGAAGTTGGAGTTTTGGAAAACTGACTCCACAGATAAATGTGCTATAGAGAGGTGAGTTGAGTAGAGGTAGAGTCGAGCCAAAACTGTGGAGAAAGTAGGTCAAAACTGGAAACCCTAATTTCTGTTGCAGCTGCAAAATTAGGTCAAAATTGAAAATTCTCAGAATTGAATTCTGTCTTCACCAAAAGATGCACCCTCCTTAGAGCGAAATTCCCAAGGCTCTTTTTTTGCCAAAAGGTTGAGTGAAGACCTTGAAAGATGAAACCCTAGTTTCGACAGGTTGCCGACAGAGTTCCGACAATGGCTTCTTCTAGCACTGCTTTGATACCATGTTATATTTTCTTAATATTATAGTAGTATATCTTAATTGCATTTATCAATAGGATCACTAGAATATAGACAAAGCACAGAACAATAACACGAGTATTTTTCACCTAGGAAACCCAAATGGGAGAAAACCCAGCAACCTTTGTCTAGAGATAATAATTTTGATATCAGAGTACAATGAAGAAAGAAAGAGAAAAATATGGAAATGCTTTCCAAAGATAGAAACCCTGAAAACAGCCTTCTTCTGCAGTGTATGCGGACTTCTCTCTCTCCAGAAAACTGCGCACTTTACTTGTGCTGCTGTGCTACTGCTGTGTGTAAAAATGAGGAGGGGCGCCTCCTATTTATGCTGTTTTTCCACCTAGAATTTAACTGGGGCCGACTTCATTTGGGAGAGCAATATAATTTTATATTTTATTCTTTTATTGCTGGCTTTTCACCCTAAGGCTTACATTGTTCTTTCTAGGGTTTGTATGAATGATTACAACAAGTTCAACTCTCGAAGGAGGACAATAAGAATAGCTTCTGAAGTTGCACAAACTCCAACAAAGTTTTCATACTGGATGCATCTTCCCATAAGAACTTGGGTAGGTCTTGACCACGGATCATTGTCTCCACAATCTTCACAACGGACCTATTTTGTAACACATGACAAAAATGTCACACGAGTTAACCGGTACTATTTTAAATAGTTACGTTATTCATCAATAAAGTAACAAATCAAATCAATGCGAATAAAACTTATTACACAAAGTATCAAATACTTATCTTTGTTTGTTTTGTTGGCTCCCTCTTGGTTTCTGCCTCCTTGCATAAATCACTAGAGTTTCTCGGAGGGGCTTTTGTTTCATTGTCTGATCTAGCAACCTTGATCTTCTTCTTCCTGAACATCTGTAACTTACTAAAGTCTTCATTATTTGTCTTCATGAAGTAGATCACCAATGATAGTCACTTAGGACATTGTCCAAGGATGATACTGTCATTGGTGTATATGTATTTGAGTGAGCTAGAAGAAATACTCTTTCCGGAGATCATCTGCAATCTCCTTAAGCTTATATTCTTTTGCCTTATTTGGAGGAGGCTCATCAACACTAGCTGTTGAGGCATGCTGCTTTCTCTTCCTTTTCTTTTAAGTATATTGATAAACAAGGTGACCAAACTTCTGACAATTGTAACACCTTATCTTTGAAAGATTCTTCTTCTTCTCTTTAGTTGGACCCGGTCCTTCACTTGTGTTCTTCTTTTTAAACTTTCTTTTTCTTCCCCTTCCTTTTCTTGCATGACATGCAAGAGCTTGATTTCTTCTTCTTGAGGTTTCTGTGAGCTATTCTTTGATAATACTTCGGCTTCTTCCTGACACAATCAACCCATAGTCCATCAAATTTGGGTAACTCTTCTCTTCCACAAACACTCTGAATAAAAGATTCCCACGAGGAAGGAAGTCCATTAAGAGTTACCATAACAAGTTTTGCATCCTCAATAAGGTCTCCAATGGATTTAAGTTGATCCCTCAATTGGGAGGCCTTCATAAAGTAAGGAGCCACTGAATCTGAATCGGTCATCTTCATGCAACGGAGTTGATTTCACAAGGCTAGTCTTTTGTTGGTGGTTTTTCTTTCGAACAATTTGACTTAAGCATCATACATTGCTTTAGCAGTCTTCAACTCATAAATATGAGGAATCAAATGATCTTTTACAGAGTCTATTAAGATTCTCTTTACCTTTGCTTCATTCTTCTTGTGTTTGGCTTTCTCCCCATCATCTTTTGGTTCTAAGATGTCTTTCTTTACATAATCCTAGATTTCATTCTCTTCCTAGACAAAGAGTGTTCTAGTCTTCCAAGATTTAAAATTTGAAGCATCATCCAATCTATCTTCTACTCCGAGATTGGACACCATTTTTGGCAAAATCTGAAAATTTGAGAATTTGACCTAGAACCCCTAGCAAGAGATAGGTAAAAAATGAAGTTTGGCAAGGATGGAATTGGCCTACACAGATAGATGCACCCTCCTAGGGAGAGTTCAAGGATGCTAAGATCAAACCCAATCTGTGGACATAAGGGCTTAAAACCGGAAGCCCTACTTCTTGACCCCAACATAAACTAGGTCAAAATTGAAAATACACAAAACTGAAATATGCTTCCATAAGTACGTGTGCCGTCCTAGGGTGAGTTCCAATTTGTTATTTCCAAGTTCAAATCGTGGAGAGAAGTACCCAAACTGGAATCCCTAGTTTTTGGATTGGGGCATAAACAATCTTTAGCAATGGCATCTATTCAAAACTGCTCTGATACCTGTTAGATTTTTGTAACTTTAGTAGTATACTTTTCATCTCCTTCAACTTTTTAATTCATAACTTATTTCATCCCACTATTATAGCATCATTCATTTGCAACGGAAAATAAACAAAGATCACTTAAAGTCAACCATGTGCAAGAGACACAAAGATTTGCCTTGGGAAACCCAAATAGGAGAAAACCCAACAAACTTTTCTCAGAAGAAATTAATCCAAACTTCAAGTACAATACCAAATATAAAGACTAATCCCTAGCACAAGAGTGTGCTCTTCATCCAAAAGAAACCCTAGCGAACCTTGAGAGAGATAGAGATAATAAGATAACCCCAAAAATTACTTCAAATAATCTTCACTTGTCCTCCTTGAGAAGTGCGCACCAATTGAGAGATGAGCTTACTTGAATGTGGCAAATGAAGTGTGAGAAGGCTTCTATTTGTATTCCTCAGTTGACTTGATTGCACTCTTGAGGCCGACTTGTACTTTTGTCTTCTTGGTCCAAGTTCCCCTTTTCACTGGGGTATTTTTTCCTTTCTTGTCTTCCGCCTTCTTTGGGACTTCTTCAATGGATTGTTTTGACTTCTTTGGGTATTTTTTCATCATAGAAAAGTTATCCTCATTGATGTCTCATCACATGCGGTCATATTCTTCCTTAAGAGCTCTAATGTTGATTTGACCTTACTCTAAGAAGTATCGGTCACTTCTTAGAGCCAATTGTCAACTTCAACATTATATTAGAATTTGTTTAATATACAAGGAGATAAGATCTCCTTGTAACATAGACAAGTCATTTCACTCTATTAAGAATAGATCACTCCCACTAAAGAGCACTCCCACACAATGAGTACGCAATGTGACCTCTAGCCTACTACCATTCTAGTCAACACATGACTAGACTAGGCTAAGCATCCAATCCCTCTATACACAGTCAATGCATGACTAATCAGCGTTAGAAGGGACCATTCTCTCCATGGGTTGCGAACCTCGAAGAGAATGATTTGCAGAATGTTTGTCCAATGCTGGAACTCATGAGAACATCAACACAAGAAGCACTATAAACAAGCCAATTAACCAAATCCACAATTGAGATATAACGTTTAGCAATGTGTCTTAGTTATCCAACCAAATCAATTATATTCTTATTAATTAGACACAATAGCCATTGATTTAGTAATGCTAGCCAATGTTTTAAAACTCGGCCGAGTTGGCTTGGACTCGGCCCGAGTCAACCGAGTCAACCATCAGCCGAGTCAAACCGGCCTTTAAACTGGCTCGGGTGACCGGTTCGGTACCGAACCGGTCAGCTCGGCCGAGTCAATGGTCAACTCGCCGGTTTTTCACAAATTTCGATTTTTTTTTTAAAATTAAAAATTAACAATGCCTTCGGCCCTAACCTAACTCCTAGCCTAACTCCTAACCTAAACTAAAGCCTAACACTATTTACTTGCTGCCGTCAAGTGTTAACCTCATTCTCACACGGTTCGGGACCTCCCTGCACTGCTCACGAGTCACGCTGGCCGATCACTGCTCTGGAGCCCGGGTAAAGTTGAAGCTCAAGCCTCGGCCCTCAAGGCTCACATACCCACGGCCCTCACTCAAGTCTCACATTGCAGACTGCACAGACGGTAGAGTCTAGACCACGGTGGCCGTGGAACTTGAAGCTCGGCCCTCACATACCCTCGGCCCCTACAACTTACAAGACAACCGACAGTTTTGGACAGAGGTCTGATTTCTTGCTTGGATCATGTCACATAGTTATTCTCTTACTAAAATGAATAAGATTGTTGTTTAAACTTTAATATAAATTTTGCATTTGAATTTTATGTGAGACAATGCTCAGGGCAACGATGTGTCTGAGGGATGAAGTTTTGTCCCTTCCATCAATTGCATTCATTATTGATTTGGAAGTAGACTCCCCTATAACCTTGCATATAAAAGATTGCACTGAAAAGTTCACTGTGGCTTTCTCCTTAGAGAAGGAAAAGAAAGTTGTGTTCAATCTATTAATGTTATAGTGTTGAATTTGACATAGGTGTCCTCGTGTTCAAATGCTCCTGCAATGAAGTAAGAATGTAAGGAAACAACCAAAAGAAAAAGCAGGAACCTATCATGTTGTTCCTCCTTTTAGTGTGCTGCCTTTCTTATGATTTGTAGGTGACACTGTTGAAACTCAGTATAGGATATACAAAAATTGCTTAATATTTAATGTTTGAATTATGGATAAGCATCATGCCAAAAGTAATTACTAGGAAAGAGAGAGACTTTGCTAGGCAATTGTAAGCAAGATGAACTGGATTTTTAAGGGAGACAATGAGATGACACCCAGAAAATATTTTAAACTACTCTAGAGTCTGCAATGTGCATGCCAGCATGGTGCTGTTTTGCTTGTTTGATATTTTTCTCTTGTTTACCTTATTTGTACTCACTTGTTTGTCTTATTTTGATTTGTAAGAGCAGGTACAGTGCCATAATCCATTACAATTTACAAGTGCATACTATTGGGTGCTGTCACTGCTGTGGGTGCTTTTCTGGCCATCTCACAGAGGCACACAAATAGGGGCAATCGCTGTAGGTGGGAGTCTTGATTTTTAAATTTTTACAAATACTGAAAATTTATTATTTCTTAAAAAATCTAATAAAATTATTACAGTAATTTACAAATACTGTAAATTACATGTAATTTACAGTACTGTAAATTACATGTAATTTACAGTACTGTAAATTACATGTTTTAATGTGTTTTTTTTGTAAATTAACTTATTTATTTTTTTGGACAGCGAACTGTCCATCAACATTTGCATCTCATAATGGCTCCTAAATCAAAAGATGCAGCATGGGCCCATGCTAAAGTAGTTGAAGGGAAAATATATTGCAGATATTGCAAAAAATTGATTAAGGGAGGAGGCATTCATAGGCTCAAACAACACTTGGCTGGCATTAGAGGTAATGTTGCCCCATGTGAAGTTGATTCAGAGGTGATTGGAGAGATAAGGTTGGAGTTGCTACAACAATTTGAACAGTATGAAGTGGAGAAGACTAACCAAAGAGAGAGAGAGGCAGAAATAGGGAAGAAGAGGCATCTTGCAGAAATGATTGGCAGATTTGCCCCTTATTCTCAATATGAAGGCTCCTCATCCATACCTTCTTCTTCTCCCAGTTTCAAGGATACCTACCAGTATGTTCCTCCTCCCTCAAAAACAAATGTCTCCAAAAAAGGGAGTATCCATAGTTTTTTCTCACCTCAAAACACCCCTTCCAATGATGCTGCTTCTCGGCCAATTCAGCCCACCATAGATGCCCATTGGAAAAAACAATACAGAATGACTGCTCATGAGTACATAGCTAGATGGTGGTATGATGCAGATATCCCCTTCAATGCTGCCCGCTCACCATATTTCCAACCTATGTGGGATTCTGTTGTTGCTGCTGGTAAGGGCTTCAAAGGCCCTAGTATGCATGACTTGAGAGGATCTCTTTTGCAGAAAGAGATCAAATCCTTGGATGTATACTTCAAGGAGTTCAAAGAATCATGGGCCATAACAGGATGCACCATCATGTCAAATG
>LPNX010906694.1:0-23099 GCA_001517045.1 Pseudotsuga menziesii | reverse complement strand
AAACCGCCCGAGTCATTGCCGAGTCATTGCCGAGTCCGAGTCCGAGTCCGAGTTGACCCTCGGCCGATTCCGAGTCCGAGTCCGAGTTTTAAAACATTGATGCTAGCCATGAACACTTATGTAAGATAAATCCAAATGCTAAGCTAACCATTAATTGCAATTCGATAGTTAAATTATGGCTTAGAGTGATTAGAGCTCGAAGGGTTTAGCTGTTAAAACTTAAAACCACTGCAAATTTCCTCTTTGTGTCTTATGATTAATTTTTTTGACATAAACAAAGAAAACTAATTCTGGAAATTGCCTAAAAATGTAGAAATGCAAAAAATTTCAGAATTAAATAAGCTAGAAAAAAACACTAAAAATAACACTTTAACTTATGTGATTTTTCCCAACTAATTGCTGCAAATTGTAAGTAATATCTTGTTGAAAAAATGCATAAATTTACAGAAAAGTAATTATTCTAAATTTATGATAAAATAGTGAATTTTCCAATTTTTTAGAAAATTTCAGATTGCAGAAATTTCAGAAATACTTTGAGAAAAGACTAGTAAACTTGTCTAATCATGAGGTGGGACCCAGGTTTTGGGGAAAGGGAGGTGTACAAGTGGAGTGGGTATAAGTTTGAAGGGTGGCCTCCCAAATGGTGGATGAAAGACAAGTATCTTTGTCAGAGGCGGATGAAAGGGATGCTCAACTCCCATCTCCTATGAAAAAATGTTGCAGATGCTTTATCAAAACTTAAAAGCAGAGGTTAATATGGTTGTAGGTCAGTGGTTTCTACTAGAGGATAGAGGGACAGGTCGAGAAATACTACCATCCACCCTTCCATGACATTTTAACACATTAGAGAATGCTATTAGTTTTGTTATGAAGAAGTTGAAAGCTCAAATCTCTTCTTGTTTTTTTTTTTGCCTGTAAACTAGTACGCCTTTAAGGAAAAAGAGGGTTTTAACTATTGATCCCTCAAAGATACGAGTAGTTAAATCTGTGGGCTATCAGAGTTCCTAAGCAAGTTATATAATAATTTCTCAGAGTACTGATGTATTTAGTAATCAACTACATAATGTCATATTTTATGCATATTAGAGTCATTACTATAGAATGATTTTGGATGCTCTCTTTCTTCATTGCTTGTAATGCCTTCATATCTGGGTTTTGCAAGCATGAAGCTTATCTTGCACTTTTGTAGCCCTTTATACAACTTTGAATGCTGTTAAATGAGTTTGTATCTGAGTGCTCTATGCAATTCAGTTGAACATCAAGGGATGCACTTGATTGCCATAATCACAAACTTCGAAGGGCCTTCAATTACCACTTCAAAGCAAGCATTTAGTGTGGTCATTTTTCATTATCATTTGTAACCTTTGATTCCACATATTTTGCATAAGTAGGAATTCAAAGGTTCATGAGTTTATAGAATGCTTTTGGTGAATCTGTCATCATGGTCTTATCCCCTACTAGGTTTCCCTTGTTTGTACATGTTTTCTTGTAGTTTGCCATTGAATCCTTGAATTTGAATTGTTTCACACGCACAAGAGTAAGTCATAGTAACTTTCAAGTTTCCTAGATATATGAAAGATCTTGTGTTGTGATTTACTCATTTACATTGATTTTTGATTGGGGCCTTTCTCCTTCACAGCTAAGGTGTTCTGTTTATCATGCAATTAACTGTTGGATCTAAAGAAATTCTCTACTTTAGTTAATACGTGTGTTCTGCAGCAAAGCTGGTATGCTACCACCGATGCTTTATGTTACGGGTTGAATCATCCAAAGAGTCACACTGCTTTTGTTAAATATATTTGTTACCTACAATCATGGAAGACTATACATTGTGATAGGAGAATTGAGATCTCAAATAAATTGGGATATATTCCCATGTTGGCTCCCTTGTTATATTTTTACACATACTAGGAAGAAGTTCTTGTGCTTTTTGTCATGAATCAAATTACTGATTGCATTTACTCGTATTGTTTTGTACACTTACTATAAGGGCAAGAGCATTGATATTTTCTTTCTAAATAGGTTTGCCAAAAAGGGTATTGGAGCACAGCTTTGCTTGCAGGGGACAGTTTAAAAGGTGTCAGCCAGAGCATATGTAGAAGCCAATCGGGGGATAATTTGTAATTACTATGGCATTCCCTTACAATTATGATTAGTCCAAAAACAGATTATTTTTACAATTCATGCACCCTACGTTGCAGAAGTTGTTTCTGAACTTCAACTTCAATTTGAAAACCATGCTTTTATGTTGGTATCACTAGGACTTGTATTGCTCCTGTCAACTTTAAGGATGGAGATAGTAATTGGGGAAGGGGAGTAATTTTGACATGGTTACTGCAGGGGATGGAGAAGGCTGCAATTAAGGGCAGATAGAATTGCCTAAAATGGTGCGGAGATTGATCCATCAACAGACTTGTCACTTAACATGAAATTATGGTATAACTGATCAGCTTCCCACTTTCAAATATTAGATTACTATTAAACTCTGTTTGAAATGTGCATTGTTAAGAGTTAAATGTTTCATATGGAGGAGAACAAACTGAAGAAAGTGGGTAAGAAATGAGGACTTAGCATCCTAAGTACTAGGAAAGGAAATTAACTGCATTTCAGAGTATGACAGTAGTTAGATGCATGCTTTGACATGAAATTTGTCATGTAAAGAAGAAAAGACTAATACCCCTATCTTGGGGAAAATACTATGGTTCAAATGCTAGTAGCACAATCAGTGGCACCACAACATATATTACAAAGACATGGAGGGGAAGCATCTCCACTCCACACTGTAGGGGAAAAGAAAGTTTCGGGAGAGTGAAGTTGGAATGGGTACTAACTTTGGAGGGGAATCATTCAGCAGGTCTCATATTTATCTCAGTGAAAGGTTCTTCATCTTTCTGAAGGTGAATAACTGCATTTTATGCTTGCTGGTAAATGGAAAAGTTCACTTAGTATATTACCATAAATAGGAACCAGGCAGAGTGAATCATGAAGACAGGCAATTGCAAGCAGGGAAACTCCAATTCTTCTTGAAGGGGAAGCAGATTTGTGATTTGTAAAAAAATCACAAGTGGGAAGATTCAATCGGTGGTAGAGTAGAAAAACTAGACCAAGCAGAGGTAGAGATGAGGTCAGTGTCATGAAATACTTTGCAAGATGCAACAAAGATAAGTTCCAAATTTCCTTAGTTCTTTTCTGCTGTTTTCTCATAGACAGAGAATTTGAGTCATATCCAAGATTTTGTTCTTTAGGCAGTAATCTTTTTCTATTGTATATTCATATTGAAGGCTTATCCTACTGTTTTTGTTCTGTCAAAATTCAACAGAACAATTACTTTTCTACAGAGTTAGTCCTTGAAATAATGGGCCCAGAGTCATGCTTAAATGTTCTTCAAATTTTATTCGACGTTTTGATAAGGAAACCATGGAATCAGAGTGGAGAACTTCAAGCAGCGTATGTATCTAAAGTTTGTGAAGGAAGAGCTCGTACTTTCTTTCATTAGCAGGCCAATGGACTACCAATGGACTAAAGTGGAAGGACATGGATCTAATAAATGCTTAAGATATGTATTATAAAATCTAAAAATATAACACTCTTCCCTGAGATATTTTAGAGTGAGCCAACCTCTGGTATGACAAAGTCTATTTTGATAAATATTACAGTAATGAAAATCTAACATCTTAAAAACACCTTAAATTAACTAGATGACCTCTTAAACAGACTTCAAAGTTGAAGAAGTGATATATTCATAATATGAAATTCCATGGAAATAAAAACGAGAGGAAGATGAATTTAGAGAATTTTATTTATAGTGAAGGCAATTTTACTATATGAAAGCCAACTAAATCATGTATATTGAAATCTAATCATAAAGACCAAATAAAACCCATAAGTCGAATTTATTCTCGAAAGGCCTGCAATTTAATCTGATTAAATAGTTGGATTTTTCTATTCTGTAATTGTGTAGCAATGACTAGCAATCTAAATGAGTAAGTTGTGATAACCAAATAATGAAAATTAATATTTTTTTTATCAATATCAACACCAAACAATCAAGATTTAAAAATTACAAGATTTAACATAAATTTAGAAATATGAATATTTTACATTATAATTGAGAAGTATTAAAAATAAATTACAAGATTTAACATCAATTTAGAAAATGAATATTTTACATTATAATTGGGAAGAATTAAAATATTTGCAAATGACAATACATCCTAAAATGTATTTTTATGTTGTATGAGCACATAGTAACGAGAGAGGTTGGAGCAATCGATGTGAAAGAACTTGCAACCAACATATTAAAAAAAAGTCACCATTAATATGTTTACTTTGTGGAAGTAGTTGTTTTCAGGATTTTAAAAAAAAATTACGAGTGGTATTGAATGTAGTTAAGTTTAGGTGGTGGTTGCATCCCTTGTATCTAAAAAAATTCTTTCAAATAGGAGTTCGAAATTAGCGCACATTAGTCTTAGTCTTGTGCAAATGGTTTTCAATCTCTAGACTATTTTGTTAGATATGCTTGCTAGTTGAATGAATATGGGAAAAATTATTTTTTGAAAGTAGATTCTCCATAGTAAAAAACAATGTCAATAGTTGTGAAAAAAATTCCCTTATTGGTTGAGCACTCTATGGCCTAATAAAAAAGATTCATCATAACAAAGGAATAAAATTCTAGTTGAAAAATTTAATAAAAAGTTAATCTTGTTTTTCTTCTAAGTCTAGTATTGAGTCCAGCGAAAAGGGCGACAAAGATTTTTAGAAGCGGATATCTTGTTGTAGGCGAATGTAGGACTTTTTATGCGATTGTAGTGTAAGGGTTTGGCCCTTGAAACCTTGGCAATGTCCTTCACTCTAATATAGGTAAAGCTCCTAAACTTCTTGCATTTCTAAGTTGAGGGTGTGGAAAATATAGATGTAGAAAATATAAGTAACACTATTGGAAATATTAGGGCAATTTTAGAGGATACAAAGAGACTCGTTTGGTCACTTGTGCCCTAGTTTGTGTTGGTGGTGATCTTTAAGAACCAAGTGGAAGTGAGGTAAAACCAAACAATTTGGGCAAACTAAATTAGTAATATTTGAGTTTGATTGAGGATATTAGCATCTGGCAAGCAATAACTTGATCCATGGCATTTGAGTGGAGTGTGAGGCTAACCAAAGGTGCTCAATTAATAATCAATTCTTGTGATGGTTGAGTTTAGTGGGCGACAATGGTTTGATGTTCCTCTTGGATTGACTTTTTAACCTTGTAAATGAGACATTTCTTAGAGGATCTTGGGTGAGGTTCAAGTGTTTGGCCACAACTGCTCCAAGGATTGGTATTAGAGATAAAGGATTTAGCAATCAAATATTTGTCAAAGTTTATTGATTCTTGTTGACGTTAAGCTTGTCTTTAGATTGGTAGGCGTGGCATGAGATTTTGCAAGACATTAGTGGTAAAAGAGCCATGTGAATCATCTATTATAGTTCTTGTAGATCTAAGATCTGGTTAAAGGATGCACATTTTGGAGTTGTAGGATCAAATATTTATTGAATGGTGAAGAAACACATTAACGTTATAGAGAGGTTCAAAGGAAAAACAATTGACATTTAAAGGATTTGAATGGAGTCTTGGTTTGTTGATTGAGAGTCGTGGTTAGTGGCTGCTAATTTTGGCATAATGAACTTGGCTGCTTAGTAATGGAAAGATGATAAGGCTTGACTTGTGATCATCTTGAAGTTGGACACCGTGTTTGTGTTGAGTGCATGGGTTTATATCAATGGACAAAGTATTGGAAACACTTGTAATGTATGAGTGAAATAGGTGTTTCTTGCATCGTTATTACACACATGAAAATATGTTTAATGGAATATCGATAATGCAACACTTAAAAATAATATGAAGAAATTCGTTTGGTTGGGGTTCATAAATTTGAAGAACAAGTGGATGCAATCTTAGATAGATTGCTTTCTTCATGGGAAACTATCATGATGTCACTTGAAAATATGATAGACTCTTAATTTGTATGCAATGATTGGAAGATTATTGGAAAAAAAATAAAACGTAGATCCTAAGGATTCAATTGAAGGATCTATGTTGTATTAGTAGACTTGCTGACTCATATTTGTCAATGAATTGGCCGAGTAGCAGATCATTTTTTTGCTATGGTTGTCAACACAAATGACATAACAAGAGTGAATGTCCCAATAAGTTGTATGAGAAAAATAAAGTGCATTTGAATTCAATGGAAGGTGAACTATTAGATCGACCAAGAACGAAAGCTTCATTATATGCTTCAACTTGTGAATTCACTGAGGATATTTAAGATTGCTAGTGCATTGATTCATAGGTACAACAACAATCAACATTGAACCATGCCAAGTTTATTAAAGTTGATTAGGGAAAATAGCTAAGGTGATCATGTGAGATAAACCTTGTTTTGAAGTTGAAGGTCAAGGACCTACTATTATTCGACTTCAAGATGAAAATTTGCAAGATATTGTGCATGTTCTTCGCATCCTTTTGAGGAAGAAGAATATGTTATCAATTAGTTGAACCCTTGATAATGAGATTAGATTCACATTTGTGAAAGCTAGATACTTGTTGTAGAAGGATCATGTTAGCACCTAAATCTGCTATCCAATTTTTTTTCCATTACCTTGAACCTATACAGTTTTGATATCCTTTCTTTCAGCTCCAACCTGTAAGATTTGTCTAAGTCATGCATGATATGTTCATTTTCAAGTCATTTGTGCTTTGCTTGAGTTTGTCTTTGTTTCAATAGTTAGTAAGTAAACATATTTTACATGGTCGCATAGTCACATAAAAAGGGTACTTTTGTGTAGCATTCTCTTTGTAGGTTTCAAAGTTTAATTCTAGGTAAAAATCTTGGCGCTACTGGAAGTTTCCAATCTTGGTAGCAAAGCCCTACTTTTGTTCAACAAGTGTGCTATGTCACATCCCCTCTCGTCCACCAGAGAGACAACGCGACCATGATGTTGCTATCTAATCCGAGAATCTAAGCTCCATAACATAATAATAAAAATGCATGGAACTTAAAACATACAGAGATGCATACAATTGCAATTATACAGTGGAAACAATTCATCCATTCAACACATTAGACATGTTCATCATATTTCATCAAGCAAATACAAATGCAGAGATTAAAACAAGAGATACTTATCTTGAAAGGAGCTTGTCTTGCAACCAGCTATGTCACTGCAATGTTCCACCCAACCATAGGACAGTGTTCTCGTTAATCTCTCAGCAACACTGCCACCCCCGAGCTGGGCATGATTCCCACAAGGAATAAGGGAACACTAGCAGGCTCACACAGAGCCAAAGGTATATCAACATTCAACCAAGCGAAACACCGTTGGGTTTATCAGGCTGCAAAGGAGCTGGAAAGGTTGACTTCTAAGCTAGTGAGCTCAACCCTAGAGCTATGGACACCTCCACCAGATCTAGCCTGACTTCTAAGACATCTACACACCCAACACAAGGAAGCATCCCCTTCTCTGCTACACATCCCCTCAGGCTATGCTTTCCCTTCCAGTGTAATTCAGGGTGTGCAAAGAAGAAAACCAGCCCCCTAGATTTGTCTGTGAGGTTCTTTCTCACACTAGGTTTATCAAGCTAGTTAGACCCCATTTTTACTCCCAAACTAGTTCAGAGACCAAACAAAAGATGCATACACAACAATTACAGTTCTGGGATTGAAGGAAAACATCACACAGGCCAAAATCGAAAATGGCAATTGAGTAAAACAGCCCTGCCTGTGCAATTCATTTCCCAAAAATGATCTATGGCTTCACGTGGGACAAAACGACTCCCTCAGTCCCTGTAATTGTGGGTTTGTCTCCCCCATTGGATGTGCAACACTGAAACACGAAAATCCCAACCGTGGGGATGTGGAAACGACCCAAAACGTGAAGGATAAAACCTAGGAGGGTTCAACTACGTGAGAGCTCAACGTGAATGAAGGATGGATGATAAAAAACGTCCAGCAGCTCTCCAAAAACATGAGGGAAGATGAAAACGTGAATGCATGAGGGAATGGGCATACGTTTTTGGGGTTTTACTTTCCCAAGGAGTCAAAACGCGTTTTTNCCCCCCCCCCCCTTATCCTTAGGAAATCATGCCCTCATCTCATTATTTGTTGCATTGACATAGCTGGTTGTGGGTTTTTAATTAAATTGCATATTTATATGATGTCCAAAATTATAATGTGTCGGCTAACACAAAATACCATCGGCAACAATTTTTAATCGCTAAAACATAAAACGCTAAATCGATGGTGGGTATTTTGCCTTAAGCTCCACCCCATGAATAATTACAATATATACATCATATACATTTAATCCAAACAGGGTCAAAACCAGGGTGTTACATGCTACTGGAGTTTTAGGTTTTGGCGAAAGGAAAAAACATAGAAACTAGGTTGGGAACGGTTTTAATCTCCTTGCAGAAGCAGTACAACATGTGTGACAGAACAAGCTTCAGTTTTCAGTGACCAAGATGTAAAGGATGCATTAAAGGGGTCTTTCGTGAAATGTTGCAAAATTTTGGGACAAAACATCTTCTAAAGCAAAATGTGTTATTTTGGAGATGTAAGCACTATTGAAATACATTCTAGTCTTAGATGTTTGCTACATAATTTGCGTTATAGGGAATCTAGACTTTTAGTAGCGCCTTCAATGTAGAAATTTTCAAAAACGATACTTAATTTTTTGTACATGATTGTTTTAGAGGTCAACTTTTGACGCGTTTTCCAACCAAGCAAAGACGAATTTCAAAAAACTAAAACATGGGTTTTTTTCCAAAACGGACCCAATTAGGTTCTTCTTATGCATTTTCTCGAAATAGTAAACATTTTAAGAGCTATGGGTGGATCTTTAAATCTGTTTTTTATAGATTTCGCCAATTTTTCGTTTTCTAAAAAACACCCAGTCAACGTAGCTTCCACCTCATCAATTTGACCCAGAGATTAGATCCTGATTTTATGCTATAGAATTAAGATTAGATCCCCTTGTTTAGGATCTCAGTTTGAATTTGTTACTTTCAATTAAGCTTTGTAATTTTATAAAAGCAAGCATCAAAGATGAAGAAGGGGATCTTCCTTCTGGGAAGAGAAGGGTTCAAGTACTTCAAGTATATAGGGTCGATGTAAACACTGTGTGTTGTATTGAACAAGCTATAGTATCAACTACATTTCATGCTCAAATATCAATCACTCTGATGGTTAGACTATACTCCAATTGTATTATGTTTACTTCTTATTTTGAATACAAAGATGATTTATGCACTACATTGATTGTCATACATGTCTTAGATCTAATTGCAATAAATCTTTTATTTGTTACTTGCCTGTAACTTGTAGTTTGTATTCTAATTCAAAATATTATTGAGTCTAGAGGTCTTCTTTATGAATATACAAGATAAACAAATTGTAACTTATGTATTCAGATATGTGCTCTGGTTCTTCTACTTCATAATTGTTTATAAGCGTCTAGTTTGCAAAGTGTATGCCTATGAAAATATGAAGTGTTGCTTATTTAATTAAGCATATGCTTGACATTCGATCATAGACACCCAACCTATATGACCCTCACGATCAACATTTCATTCAAAACCATTGCAAGAACTGAGGTGCCCTAGTCTAGTGCATATTTTAGGGATAAAATCTTTAGGCGCCCCTTCTGTGGAACATATGAACAATGTTTTTTTTCCTTGGGTGTACGACAACAAATATATCTGATTCTTGATGGTGAACAAGGATCGGCATTGAATATTGACTACAGATCATTCACTTGGCGACTCCATGATTGAAGAATCTACTGGTGACTCCACTATTTCAGAATGTCAAAATCATGTGATACCTTAATGTAGACTATTATAGCTACAAGGTTTGCTCCATTGGACTTTTCTATTGTTCATGGTTTCCAAATGTTGTTCCTACAATGGATGAGTGGGGAGACTGCCTTCCCAAATTTAGAGGAGACGAGAATGATCATCCTGCACAACACCATCAAGTTTAATGAATGCTTGCATCAACTAGGTATTTCTCATGAAAATGTTCATGTACTCATTGGAAAGAGATGCTCGTGAATGGTACCGATATTTACCCCCTAGTAGTATTCCTTCTCTAAGAGAATTTCATGCATGTTTTTATAAACATTGTAGAACAATTCTCAGAGTTGAACTTCTATTAGAAAATTATTGCAATGAAGAATTCAATTCAAAAGTAGAGCACAAAGAATTTAATCCTGGTATTGATAAACAAGAAGAGGAGTTCACTATTAGAAGTTAGTATTCATATCTTATAAGTCCTCTTATTCCTATTGATCAACATCAAAATTTCATTGAGCAAAAAGTTATTGCTAATGAAGAAATTCTCCAAGTTAGCTATGTTGGAGATACACGTGAATTGTTTAGATGCTTCTAATAATTTTAATGTCCAAGATGATTTGTGTTATCAACATGATGAATATTTTACTGATCTAGATTCTTGTGAAGTTCAATTGTTTATTACATGTCACATACATTCAACTTTTGAAGAAGTAGACATTATTTTTAACAAAATTCAAAGGCTTTGGATCCACCCATTTATAATAAATATGATAATTCTGATGTTGAAAATGATGATAAATTACAAAAAATACTAGTAATATCTTATTTTTCAGAGCATCTCAATTAGCAATCTTAAGAAGGCAATGAGCTCATTTTTAATGAAAATCAGCCCATATTTGATGAAGGGGAGATCTTTACATTAACACACATGAAATTCTATAAAGGTGAACTTGTGTATAACAACTATGAAGTAGAGTTATAGGAAGGTAACGAAGAAAATGAGGATTGAGCCATTGAGAAACAAGGTATGCATATTTCTTCATTAATTTTTACAAATATTTATATCAACAAGCTTGTTTATGATGAACATGAAGGTGGGTTGATTGATGATGAGGATCGTCTTCTTTTTTCAGCACACTCTTGTTATTGAGGTTGTTATCACACATATAGTATCTAGAGATACTACGATGCAACATACCATTTTTTTCCTAGTCAGAGCCAGTCCTACATGAGTTGAGCATCTGATTGATTGGTGATCAACAATGACAGAGTTCTTTTCAGAGTTAGCCAAAGCTTACCGAGAAGCACAATAGTATCCCTTGTTAGGACTTAACCCATCATGACCCCATTGATATGACTTGGTTTAGTCATAGTTCACTTGGTAGAGTGGTAGAGAAGGCAACTGATATATATTTCCCTTGCCTCTATGCAGTCAGAGGTGGTTCTTAGGGTTATGGTTAGGGACAAGTATATAAGTTGCATTTGGGTGTCACTATTTGTCTGTCTTACTTATATTAAAAACTTTGATTGGGCATGGTAATTAACAATGGTGATGTTATATTATTGGTTGCTATTATAGGCTTGTTACTATGAGTGGTTTAGTGGTATTGAGTGTTGAGACTTTTGCATATGCTCACTAGTATTGCCTACTATATGCAGACTTAAACATATCCTTGCTATGCTTGGCATTGCTTCTCATTGTCTTCATCCATATGTTGCTTCCATCCTTGAGACTTTACCTTTGACTTAGACCTAGACTTGTGAGATCACAAACTTTCCCCAATTAGGCCTTTATGTTGGGTAGACTCCATGTTGTTTGTGTCTTGTCTTCGAAGTTGTGTATGGCTATGCTATCAAACTTGGGATCTCATTCATCTTACACTCATGATTTTTGAATGTAGTATATGATGGTATATGTCCATGAAGTTTTTCCACTAGTCCTTAAAGCAAGTTTTCCTTTGATCATTACATACATCATTGTGACTCATGCTATATATATATATTAAAATGCAAGCCAAAAGGATAAATGTGAAATGAAATCAAAATGGGCCAAATAAAAGCAGACGTGGAACAAATGCAAAATCAAAATGACTATTGGGTGCTATATGAAATGAAAATGTAATGATCATTCCTCCTGGAGCCCAAAAGGGCATGGATGTGAGATAGAGTAAGAGACTGCTAATTCTAAGCCCCCTAGAACTTGAAATTAAAGTTATAGTAAATTGTGCACTTATCACAATGGTTCTAGAAAAGATCCTCATGGAGCCTGATTCAAGCTTGAAAATGAGCTAAATGATACTATGTTAGTGTCTAATGGGAATCTTTTAGGCACTTTATCCATATGTGAGATGCCCCCATCCCGTAGTGTTATATGTCCTCCATATGTCTAAGTGGATTTTTGTTTCCCTTCTCTATGAGAGATCACAAAG
This sequence comes from Pseudotsuga menziesii, assembly GCA_001517045.1. Taxonomy (NCBI): domain Eukaryota; kingdom Viridiplantae; phylum Streptophyta; class Pinopsida; order Pinales; family Pinaceae; genus Pseudotsuga; species Pseudotsuga menziesii. Next base: position 10,838 of record LPNX010906694.1, on the reverse strand, counting down.
TCAAGCTCAACATGTCAACTCCCCTTAGCTTGTTTCACCATTTCACCCATCTTAGTAGTGTGTGAGCTTATGCAAAGGGATTCATGAAGGACCATGCACTTACTCTAACACAATCTTATCCTTATTTGATTGATGTTGATCACCATTCCGGTGTTATCCATGATTTAATTCGTTATTAATATAAATAAGAGAGCATCTTTCACCCCTTATGCATGCAGGATCATTCAAAGTTCATTTTAGTCATAGGTTGACTATTTTTGACTTGGTCAACCTAGTTTAACTAGGTCAACATACCATTTTTGGGATAGATGTGGCTACATGTGCTCAATTTTGTGTATTTGTCACATGGATACTCATTAGATCATTCTAGTCTTCAGTTGAGAGTTATCGGTGATGAAATTTTATTATTATTATTATTATTATTATGAGCCATTTTATTATTATTGGAGATGGTTTGGCTTACAGTTGCTTATTTAAATGGATCCATGGGGTGTTAGTAGTCACCATTTGTGGATTTGAAGTCTTTGAATTCATTTACGCACTCATATGTTAGTTTTGGGTAAGGGAAATGAAGTTATAGGCATATTTATTCTACAACATGAAATATCAACATTTTAATTCAATAAAAGGTGACCATGGCTAAGCTAGGAATTCAATTTGGCTAGTGTTGGGAAAGGAAATGACTTGGGATGTTATATTTCTATGTACCGAGGCTCTAGAGACCATGTTTCATGTCTACATCACATTGAGGGGTTCATTATCATTTTATATCATCACTTAGAAAGGACAACCTCCATGTGGGGCGCACTACACTATGTCGTCACTTGATGTTATTGTTGTATCATCATATTATTGTATTGGGGGTGCATAGGGAGAATTTAGACTCCTAGGTAACAAACAAGTTGTACAACTTGACAAGAACTATATACTCAAAATGATAACTCTAGCAATAAAAACTCATATTTTTGCGTTAAAAACAACAAAAACAACCCTCGATTTGAAAAGTGGTGCTATCGATAGCGCTCATTTTTTTTCGAAACTAAAATCACGACGTTTTTGAAACCCTGACTGATGCGATTGTAATCAAAACCTTAAATCAACCCCTAAATAAAAAAAATGGTGTTCTTAGAATCACCATTTTTTAAGAAGAGGCTAGAATTATGCCTTGTTCCAAACCCTGACCCTAGCAACCAACATTGTTAAACCAAAACTCTTTAAAATAAAATTAAAAATATGAAAAACGCAAAAAAACCATAAACTATTTAAATAATAATAAAAAACACTAAAATACAACTAAATTAAAAAATTATAAAAATTAAAAAATCATAAAAAATTACAATAAACTTTAAAATCATAATGTCAAAAAAACAATAAAAAATAAAACACCAAAATAATGTAAAAACATAAATATTAAAATAAAAAATAACCCAAAAATAAATTATAACCAAATATTAAAAAACAAAGCAAATCATTAAAAAAAAAATGAAAATTTAAAACTCTAGAATAATATAAAAATACAAATGAACAAAGCAAATCATTAAAAAAAACAATGAAAATTTAAAACTCTAGAATAATATAAAAATACAAATGTTAAAATAAAAAATAACAAAAAAAATATAACCAAATATTAAAATACAAAGCAACACATTAAAAAAAAACAAATTATAAAAAATCAAAACACTAAAAAAATAATATTGATAGAAATAAAAAAAAGTTTAAAATTATAACAAAGAATTAAAAACAAAATAAAATAAAAATAAAAATTACAAAGGTTTTTTTTACCTTTTAAGTTTTGTTGGTTTTTATTACATGAAGAAGAGGAAGATTCTAAGGGGTCGATTATGGGAGTCACGCTACTTCTTAAACGCCATTTCAAGAGGTTTATGTATTTTTTTAACTAAAACTGGTTAGTGTGTTTTTTTAATATTATTTTAAAATATAATTTTATATAATAGATTTTATTTTTGTTTTTTCAATGTTAAAAATTTTGATTTAAAAAAAATAAAAATAAAATGGTTTTATTATATTTTTATTTATATGGTTTTGAAATATAATTTTATGCTATAGGTTTTATTTTTGTTTTTCCCCAATGTTTTAAATTTAAATTTTGAGTTGTGTGTATTATTTAATTTAATTTAATTTGTTTCTTTTAACGTTTTATTATAGTTTTGGAATGTTTTAATATGATTTTTATATAGTAATTTTTTTTAAATATATTGATTATTAAAATGAGTTTTTGATATTTTTTATTAGTTTCAGGTTGTTTGATATTTGACAATTTTTTATAAGATAATTTTGCAATGTTTTGAATTTAAGATTTTAAATAAATATTTTGTTTTCAATATGTTATTTACAAATATATCATTTATTTTTCATTAAGTTTATGTGAATTATTACTTTATGAGAAATAATTTTAAATAATATCCTCTCTCTATATATAATTGAATATACCATTAAAATGGTTTGAAATGTTTTTATTTTCTTATGTTTTTTACAAATTTTCCCAAAGAAATAACTTATTTAAGAGAATAGTTTCGAATAAAAAAATTCTTAAATGTATGTATTTTTAATTCTAACTAGCTTCTAATTGTAAACAAATTCAAAAATTATATATTTTTTCATTGTAACTAGTTATTAAATGTATTTTTTTTTTTTGTAAAATTTGAAAAAACATATTTGTGAATAAAAATTATAGTTCACTTATGACCAAGAACTTTCAAAATAGCAAAATAATGGTTCAAAATGAAAAATGGTGCTGCGAGTATACACACTTTTGAAATGGAAGTAAAACACAAGAACACCAACAAAAACAATTCTAGATTTGAAAAATGGCGCTACCCATAGCTCTTCCTTTTTTTTTCAGAACTAAAATTACAACTTTTTTTAAAAACCGGACCAATGCGATTGTACTTTAAAAAAATAAAACATCTAAATAATATAAAAATATAAATGTTAAAATAAAAAAATAAAATAAAAATATAACCAAATGTTAAAAAACAAAGGAAAGCATTAAAATAAACAAATAATAAAAAAATAAAACAACCAAACAATTGATATATATAATTTTTAAAAAAAGTTATAACAAAGTATAAAAACAGAAACAAAATAAAAATAAAAATTACAATATTTTTTTTTTTGGTTAGTGGTTTTTATGTAGTGGAAGATTTTAGGGGGGAGATGATGGAATTCACCCCACTCTTTAAACACCACTTTTAAGACTTTCCTCTTTACATATACAAAACCTTTTGCTATGTTTTTTTCTAATTAAAACTTGTTTATTATATATAATTTATATGGTTTTAAAATATAATTTTATCTTATTTTTGTTTTTTAATGTTTTAAATTTTGAGTTATGTTTGTATTATTTAATTTAATTTAATTTGTTTCTATTAATATTTATTATAGTTTTGGAATGTTTTAATATGATTTTTATATAGTAAATTTTTAAGTATATTCATTATAAAATGAGTTTTTGATATTTTTTATTAGTTTCATATTATTAAGAAAATATGAGGCAATTTTTGATAAGATAGTTTTGTAATGTTTTGAATTTCAGATTTTAAATAAATATTTTGTTTTTAATATGTTATTTACAAATATATCATTTATTTTTCATAAACTCTTTATGAGAAATAACTTTTAAGAATATCATCTCTATATATAACTGAATATCCGTTAAAAATGGTTTGAAATGTTTTTTACAATTTTTCCCAAAGAAATGATTTATTTAAGAGAAAAGTTTAAATAATTTTTTTTTAGCTTCTAAATGTAAAAAAATTAAAAAATGTATATATTTTTTCATTATAACTATCTATTAAATGTATTTTTTTTTTTAAGATTTGAAAAAACACATTTGTGAATAAAAATTATAGTTCACTTATGACCAAGAAGTTTCAAAATCGCAAAAAAATGGTTCAAAATGAAAAATGGCCCTGCCAGTATACACACTTTTGAAATGGAGGTAAAAACAACTACTAAAATTGACTACCAAAAACACGAGAACAATATCGGGTTCTAGTCAAGTTGTATAACTTGTTGACCCCCCAATCATGTTATCATATGCTATATCTTATGGTTATGGTGTATCTCACTTTGCCCAGGCATTAGAGGCAAAAGTACGCCCCCCTCTTGGGCTAGCTCCATGTATTGTATAACGACACTATGTTTTTCGTTGATCTTTCATTTAGATGATTAGATCCTAGTTGTCCATATCATTGGGCTATGGATTTTGTATTGGGAGATTTATATTAGAGAGATCTCACTCATTATAAAATGGACTTTTGGAATTTGAACAAGGGAATAGAGAGAAATTAGTCCAAAACTTGTGTAGTTGTGGATGGATTTTTGAGAAGATGATTGCCATTGTTTCTCCGTTGCATTAGAGAATATTTTGTTGTATTTTCAGTACAATTGCTTTCACCATTTTTTTGCAGGCATGAGGAAGTCTTGGAGAGGGGCACGCCACTTCAGAAGCCACTCTTGCTTCCTTCTCTGGATTCAGGTGTTAATAAGAAGTGCTTCTACCTTTGTGTTAAGCATTCCTTTATCATTATTTTTGTCTTGCTATTGCTTATATTTCCTATCCAATTAAACTAATTCAATATTTGTTTGAGCAGGGAAGAGAGGTGCATTGGTTTGCTTAGTCACTTCATTTTCAAATTAGAACTCCAAAGAAATTTTTCTATTTGATCTTTGCGGGGAAAATCTTCAGCATCTCAACACTTCTCCTTAGTTACCATGAGAGTATTTCATTGCATTTCTTTTATTTGCAAATCTTTATCCAAGATCCATCTAAAATCATTTATTTAAAACCCTCGTTTTTCTACACAAGCCATTATACTTAGAACTAATGAAATCCTTCACTTGGATATTTGTGGCCACATATTAAAACCCTCGAGGACTGATTTTTATGCATTATTGACTCACTCATATGTTTTCTAAGTGTGCCCTAGGTGACTGGCTATTGTTAGTTTTAGTCGGTGGCTTGTCTTTGGTTTCTTGTGTATTCATATATTTCCTTTACCCTTCATCCAAGTGATCATATCTACTCTTGGGCATTCATAATTCATATTTGAGATTGTCTTTGGAAATTATTTCACTTTGTTAACTCAAAACCACCCATGGTCATTCCAGTTATTTTCCCATTGCCCCAAATAATTCATGTTTGAGATCGTCTTTGGGGATTATTTCACTTTGTTAACTCAAAACCACCCATGGTCATTCCAGTTATTTTCCCATGGCACTTCCTTTTGCTCGACAAATAATAATGTGTTATAGGTATTTGAATCTTTGTTTAAGTGTCTTGTTAGTCAGTGTTTCTAGGCAATGAGAGACTAGGGCCTCCCCCTTGGTCATCTAAGATAAATGGCCTAAAGTTACAAAGTAGTACCTGGTTGGTGTGACAACTGGTTATTCATTCATTCAGTGATCAGGACCTTTGCAAGTCACTATGGTGGTTGTCTCCCCTCTATTGTCTCACCCACCATGTCCAAAATTTATTGGCATTCGATAGTCGGATGATCATTTGAATTAAAAGTTGAATATAGGGAAAACTTAAAATTGGAAAACCATACGTACTAAAGTACATTGAATGAGATTTATGGAGTGAAACCATTGAGAATTAAAACGTTTAAATAGTGAAGAATCCTAAAAAAGACATCAATCTTAGTAGTTTGAATTCATCACAGTAGTGCAGAGTCCCTGGTCCACCAGGTAATCAGTGCATAAGCTTTCTTGAGTTACAATTTCAGTTTTTCACAGGTATTATCTAGCTTCTGTTTGATTATTTTGAAACCTGTTACAACATTTGGTAAGCTTATACTAGCATTTTCCTTTCTACAGAATTTAGGGAAAAAGCCATGACAAAAAGAACCATGTCCAGAGCTCTTATGGAGGATATAAGATCCAAAGGCCCCAACTTCGGTTTTTTCTTCGATACCGACTTCGGGTTTCAGACACCATATATCTATGTTAGGCAAGGATTTATGCCATCTTTGATAGCAATAACTTTTCAAAATTTCAAGATGATGCGCCAATTTACCAAAATATCAGCAAATCCCATTTCCATGCGGGTCGCTGCTCGACCTGCTGTCATACCCTATATGAACATCATAAAATGGGTTATTGATTTCACGGATATACCTACCAGCACCCTCAGAGACAGCAACAAGATGCCATTTGAAAATATCAAAGATCCACAACAATTACTCACGCAAGAAGTAGTCAGGGCTTCTGGACATAAAATTGAGCCCGAAGTTCTGGTAAAGACCTAGACAGTTGACCCCAGTATTTTCATTCTCAGGCCAAATCAACAATATCCAATTGGCCTACTCAAAGAGCCTTACAAATTTTTTGAGAATTGTTAATACTTCAGGATTGAATGGATGCCGCTAGCATACTGCATAGCAACCATGGGCACAATCTTTAATTGGGCGCAAATTTTCTCCATCATTTTCAAGGATGCTATTATGCAGGTACAAAAAACCCTAGCTACCAAAAAACCTAACTTCTACTTGTCAACATATCTGGTGGATATAGTATGCACCTCATTTTCTTTTCCTGCAATGGAGTGGCATTGGACGAGGGAAAAACACCACGTGCATATTTATTGTTCAATCTTGTGGGAAGACAACTATCAGAAGTACATATATGACATCTGTGACAAACAGATCAGTGCGGCGTATTTTGCCATCTTGAAGAAGAACACACCCAGACTGTCTGAAAACTCCTCCCTCATTACTACTATAGGAGATTGTTACACCTTATCAAAACTTCGCTTATCTAAGAATTTGGCGAGGCAGAACAATACATTTACTTCCCAGATTTGTCCCTGATAGGATGGCACTTGCAGAAGTAGCATTTCAGATAGTATCAGATGGAGCTCATAGTTAAATTCACTCCAAGAAGAGGGGAGCATGGCCAAAGTTCCTGTTGTATATGGGGCATCTAAAAATTTGGCATGAAACACATGGAAGCCCTTTGAGCAAATAAATAGGGCAACTTTAATTAGGGCTTGTTGAAAAGAGAATGCATGACCCAGAGTTTCATTCTAGGATTGTTTGCTCAGACTCATTTAAAGAATACCTATACCCATGAAAATGAGCTAGATGATTCTATTTTTCAAGGCGCTCACGACTTTGAAGTACTGAGCAAGATTTCTGACCCGGATCAAAGAGAGCTTATCCATGAGGCTCATATGCGGCTAAAACTTAGAGTCTATTAAGAAAGGAACATGATTTTTGAGAAAGGTGAAGATAAGGATAAACAACAGACAATCAAAGAATCTAAATAAGCTACTTCTGCTAGCAAAACAAAAGAGAAACTATAGGAAAAAAAAACAAGGAAAGCAACATGGTGTCACTTCACCTCCTAATTCCCCCATTGCTAAGTTGAATACCTTGATGCAGGAGTCTCAGGATCTAAAAGGTAAGTCCACCTACACCAAGTCTGTTTATCACGTATATTATTTACCCAAAATCTTGCCAAATATTTCTATCAAAATAGAAGGATAAACTAAGTCTAGTAATCAACCCCCCAAGGAGAAAGGAACATAATTTTTGAAAAAGGTGAAGATGAGGATAAACAACAAACAATCAAAGAAGCTAAATAAGCTACAGCCTCTGCTATCGAAATTGAAGAGCAACTACATGCAGAAAAAATACAAGGCACACAACATGTTGTCACTTTCCCTCCTACTTTCCCCTATACTAGGTTGAATACCTTGATGCAAGATTCTCAAGATCTAAAAGGTAAGTAAACCTACACCAAGTCTATTTTATCACGTAGATTCTTTACCCAAAACCTTGCCAAATATTCTTATCAAAATAGATGGAGAAACTAAGTCTAGTAATCAACCCCCCAAGATAGTTACCAACAAGTTCATTTATTTGGAAAAATAATGCCTTGTAGAGATTATTGATCCAACTCCAATCAACCGAGAACTTTCTAAAGTCCATGAATTAGACTCAAAAAATTATTATTCGCAGGGAGAGAACTGAAGAATTTGGAGAACCTGTTGAGAAAATGACCCATCCTGATACCACCTTTCATAATCTTGATACCCTTCAGGATCCTACAACTGTCAAGCATGATGAGATAGTAAAAGGTACTCAACAAGATTCATTGACAAGCAGAGATCTTGTCCCTCTTTCACAAACCAGAAATTCTACTCCCCCAAATATTCAAAATCAGGCTATAAACCTTACTAAAGTCACTAAAGGACAAATCACCATGCCTGAACAATCCCAAATAATCCCATCCTCTCATGGAAAATAATCTTGATACCCATCATTATGCTACAAACTTGTTATCCTCTATGGTGGAACACATAACTACTTTTGGAGAAGATGCAGTGGTAGTCTTGGGAGATTATAGTTTCAGCAGAAGACCTAAAGTTGTCATGAAAAGAGGTATTAAGAGGAGAAGAGAAGGTCAAACCATGAAAGAACCTCTCTCAAGTAAAACCATCAGGAAGGATTCTACAGAATATCCTCAAGGAGGAGCCATGGAAGTAGCTGTTGCGATCGGTGCCTTTGCAGGGGCCAACTTCGATTCTGTATTTGTTTTAAACAAGGCCCTTGATGAAGCAAAGGCGAAAAAAATGAAATTGGAAAATGAAAGGGAGACTATGAACCGACAAATAGAGCAATTGAAGGTCCAACATGTTTCCGAATTACACAAGCTAAAAGACCAAATACATCAATTGACTAGAGAAAAAAGCTTAGTACAGGTGGAGGTCATCAAACAGGCCACAAAAGTGGCTGATCTTAAATCTAAGTTAGAAGAAAATAAGGAATATTAATCCTCCTCTGTATTTGTCAGGCTTACTGTACATGAGTTTAAAGACGAATCTATTGCTTGCAATGAGAGTATAAAGAAAACTCAAATCTCATTTTTTCAATGGCTTTGTCAAATAGAAGATGATTTCAACACCTTTGAGCATCTTTCAGATTAACTAACAGATGATTTGAATAGGAGAAAAAGGGCTGATTCAACTTTTGACCGACTATGTGAACGGAAAAAACACATCAGACATACCCCACAATATCTCCCTTGCCTTGATTCAACAAAGCTTGAAAGAGTAAGGATACCGATAAAATCATGGGAATTTGCATGTGAGAGTGTGGAGCAGAACAGCATGACACTGTATGTTAATAGATGAACTCATGGAGATGTTAGGCATGCCAGTGTTCGATGAACTAGCTAACTCGTACCCAACTAATTTACATATAGGCACAATTGAAGACCGAAGAGAACATTTAGATGCTACAATTCAAAACCTATCGCAAGTAGATATCTCATCGTTCAAACAGTTTGTCACAATTTTCTAGCTCAAATCCAAATCAGTTTGCAAGGATTCCTGGACAGTTGGCGTATAAGTTGCTTCAACAAAGTAAAGTCCCTGCTATGTAAAGCTCAAATCCAGTTAGAACTGTAAGACTATATTCAGAAAATTTTACTCTTACGTTGTCCATATGAAGAGACGGGTTCTTGGCAGCCGTTTCTTTTCTCCTACTCTGATGGACAGGTGGAGAATAAAGGCCTTGGGGAAACCGGTCCTCTCTATGCCTATAAATGATCCCTTCAGAATAACCATCAGGCAAGCTGAAGGAACACATTGGTCCAGGGTAAAGAGAGAGAAACCGCTTTCTGTTCTGTGCTAGGTTTCTTCAATACGTCGCTGGAAAGGAGCAGCAGTGACAGAGGAGTCTGGAATCCCACTTAGGCTGTCAATGGAGCAAGGTATTACGAATTTGCTGTATCTATTCCGCTGCTTATTTAATGTTGATCATTTGAAGTTTTCAGATCCATAAATGTTTACATTGGTATCAGAGCCTGAGTTTTAAACTTTCCTTTGATCGAATGCTATCTGGTTCTGCTCCTTTGATTTCTGCGTTAAGGAATGGCTGCATTGCTGCATTGATGCAAGCAATGGGGCGAACCCTCTTTTGTTTTTTGTTGAGAATGCTTGGATTTCTGCGTGAAGGAATGGTTGTGTTGCTGCATTACTACATTGATGCAAGCGATGGGACCGAACCTTTTTTTAGTTGTTCCGTTATGAATTCCTGTGAACTCTCTGTGGATGAATGCTTGCATCAAGATATCGAAAGTTTTGAAGATTCTAAATTAGGTTTAAATAGTTTTAAAAGATAATAAATTATGTTAACATTCCAATTTTTTATTTTATTTTTTATTCCATATACATAGGACTTGAAATGTTTAAGCTCCTGCCATATTGTATATGAAATTGCATTTAATGATCTCTGATTTACTATGCAAAGTGCTTACCTATCATCTTCACATAATTAGTACTTTTACATCTGCAATTATCTCGTTATTTCTGGTGATTATGTCTATTAATGTCACGGTTATACTCTGTTAGTCATCTATTATATGTTTAAAGAAACTAGTAATACAAACAAAGAGTGTGGAATTCATGCCGAACATCTATTTCTCTTTGTTTGCGTTTCTTGGAAGTGCGTTGTGGATGGTGTATGGCGCTCTGAGCAGGGACATTATCATTATGGTAAATAGTAGTGTTCTTACTTGTTTATAATAACAAAATAATTGTATTGAACTATATTTGGCTTAGGGTTACTCAATTTGCAAAATATTGGTCGACTTTGACCTATGGGTAACGCTGGGACGGATTCAGCTTATCAAAATTTGTTTCTTTTAAATGTTTCTTTTTTCCTATTTAGTGTAAGATCCTTGAAAAAAAAAAGAAAAAGAAAAAGAAAATAATAATAAATAGGTATAATTTCCATGTAAAAGGTGAAGCAAAACAAAGTTACAAACATAACAGCAATATGCATATCTTGTATTTCAACAAAGACAAA
>LPNX010906691.1:87830-117203 GCA_001517045.1 Pseudotsuga menziesii | reverse complement strand
CATCATTTAGACACTCATACGTTGCACCCACAAAAACATATACCTTATAATTTGTCACAAAAATAAAAAGTGCCCGTTAAAATTTATCTAACTTTAGATAGTTAACACCATTTTCAATAAAAATATATATATATATATTTCGAAAGTTCATTCAATTTCCTACATTTCTTGTTTTTTACTGATCGCAAGATTCATTGTGTAAGTGTCTCAAAATATCCATGCAAGTTGATGGATGTCTGTTTTTTCAATTTTGTATTGCATCTAACGCACCAAAAGAGACCCTCAACTTCTTGCAGACACCCATGTCTCATTTCCCATGTGAGATCTCATGCATCTACATCTTGTTGTCTTGTGTCATCTTCTAGCTTAAAAAACACATTAGGGTTGATTACATCCAACGATAACTTGTGAGCTTCGTCGGGACTAATTACATCTGAGGACAACGTAAAGGACTGATTACGTCACTAAGACAACATGTATCTCCAACTATGCTATAACTCATCGCTCCCTCTTTTTAGGGGCTCGTTCTGGATCACATCAAGTCTTTCTCTTAAGTACTCGAACTTCACTTTGGCTAGACCCTTGGTCAATACATTGGTTATCTTCTCGTCCATTTCCATGTATTGGAGCTTTAGTGCTCCTCTCTACACCATATCCTTGGTATAGCGGAACTTGATCTCTATGTGCTTCGACTTGTCATGGAACATTGGGTTCTCTAACAGCTTCACGCAATTTAAGAATGTTATCTTGACATCCATCTGTTGGGTCTTCCATCTCATAACTGCAGAAAAATGAAAGTATATATCTAATAGAAGTATACCTCGCTACTAGTGCAAATGTCTCCTCGTAGTATATTAATTCTTTTTGTGAGAAGCCTTGTGCTATGAATCTTGCGTTGTATTTATCGATGCTACCATTTGCAACATGGTTGATGTTGTAGATCCACTTTGAAGTCACGATAGAGTTCCTTTCCAATATTAGAACTATCTCCTAGACATCATTCTTCATAATCGACTGATACTCCTCAATCATGGCATGATTCCATTCTTTCTTTTCTGTATCCTCTTCATATGTGGAAGGTTCCTTGTTAATGATTTCACACAATAGGGATGCATAGTTGTTGTAAGGATTTAGTCTTTCCCTTTCTCTATGCATCCCTTCTGGAGTGCCATATTTTTCAGCTTATTGTATGAGCTCTCATGCCCATGTTGGTTTCCTCTTGTGGGATTCCTTCTTGTGAAGTGTCTCTATAGGCTCTTTTTGTTCTGCCATGTCATTATCTTCATGATCTTCAGGAATTGCTTCTACAATTTATGTACCTCTGACTCTCATTCCTTCAGGTTCCTCAACATATTCAATAGGTAGCCCCCTGTATCTAGAGTATGTCGAGTCATCATTAAATGTTACACCTCTATTTATGTCAATCTTCTTGAATCCTATGAAGTATATTCGGTAGGAATTTGATGTATCACTGTATCCTATGAATATAACCTTCCTCCTAAAAGGATCGGTCTTGGTCCTATTCTCCTTTGGGATATGTATGTACACGCAACAACCAAATATTCTGAGATGGTTGACTTCTAGTTTCTCTCCTAAGAAATCCTCTTCTAGAGTATTGGTATCAAGTACTCAATGAGGAGTACGATTCTGTACATACACAATTGTCCTTGTTGCTTATGCCCAAAGGTGCATTGGAAGATCCTGGTCATGTACCATTGCTTTTGATTCTTCCATTATGGTTCATTTCTTTTGTTCTACAACACCATTCTGCTAAGGATTGTATGGAGTGCTTAACTCCCTCTTAATACTAGACACTCTGTAGAGTTCCTTGAATTTTTTCAAGGTGAATGCTCCATAATTATCTGACAATAGAGTCTTGGTATTCCTTTTGGTGTGGTTCTCGACCAAGTATTTATATTCCTTCAACTTACTGAATTATTCATTTTCCCCTTTCAAGAAATATATCCAATTCTTACGTGAGAAATCATCTATAAAGGAAACATAGTACACATACCCACTTAGTGCGATGGAAGACATGGGCCTACATATATATGAGTGTACTATCTCTAGTATTCCTTTAGCTTTACTTTCACTGCAGGGAAATGTATTCTTTGCATTATTTCCTTATGCACATCCTTTACAATTTCCTTCATGCTTTTCTTGGACTTTTGGAAGTCCCGGCACTTCTTTGCTTGCAATTAGTAGTGATATGTAATGCACATGTGCAAGCCTTCGGTACCATAGTTCACATGGTTCTGTTGACTCATGAACCAATTTTTGGTTAGGTACTCCCTTTAGTTTGTACAATCCTCTGTCTTATTCTCCAATCACTATTCCATCATATATTGTCTTTCATTTAGGCCACATTAGAACATTTCCATCAACAAATGCAACTCTCGTTCACCTTGCATCTAGTGCAGATATGGAGAAAATATTCTTCTTCAATCCTGGAACATATAGCACATCCTTCATATTTAAATATTTTCCAGATTCCAGCTTGTATGAAGCTTCTCCACTTCCTTTTATGGGGCATTGATAATCATCCCCAAGTTTCACCTTATGAGGTGACTCATGCTTTGACATATTAATGAATGATACTTTGTATCCTGCCATGAGTTTAGATGCCCCACTATCCACAAGCCAATCATTGCTTCCATGTGAGATAGTTCCCCTAAGTGCATATATTAGCACATACCCTTCATCTGAATCATCATTCTCTCTTTTTAATCTTTTGTTTGTTGGTTCATCGTCTTCGGCAATATGAGCATGATGTCTCTCCTTTGTGTTGGGAAAGTCTCTTCCAAAGTGTCCCTTTTCATCACAAGTGTAGTATCGAATGTTGGAAGGATATTTTCTGAACTTCTTTTGTTTCTTGTCCTTCTTCTTATTGTGATAGGTGTTCTCCTTCTTATTATAGCTCTTCTTGGTGTGAATAGTGAGAGATTAATCTTCAGTTTCTCCCATCTTCTCTTCTCTTGTTATGATCTGAGCTTCCTCTTGTGTGCATTCTTCTCGAAGTCGACTGAAAGATATCAACTTCCTTCTTGCACATATTTCCTGGCCCCTAAACCCCCACCAAAAGGTGGGTAGCCATGAAGATAATATAATCATACCCAACATTGTCCCTGTTGTTATTTACTTTGCATATACGGAGTACATGATTTTATCAGATGAACAATCCAATGCATGAATTCCCATTGCTTCTCTACACAAAGAAAAATTCTCAGTGCTCACAAATTTTTTCAATGAATATACAACATTCTCCAAAATGTTGACTTTATCCAACAACCCCTTCTTGTTTTCAACCATGCCTCTTACAAAGTGATATTACACATCAATATATGTTTTTTTTTAGTGATAAGAAGGGCCTTTGACTAGGAACATTGTACTCTGATTGTAATCATATATCCTCATAGTTGTTTAAACCCAATGTTTGAACAAAATCTCTATAACCACACAACCTCTTTACTTGCATGAGTTTCTTACATGTATTTATCTTCAGTAGTTGATAGTGCCACTACAACATGTTTCCTACTCATCCAATTAATTGATTTAGAATTCAGAACCTATATTAATTCATTTTTATTTTTGTATTTAGAGCTACATCCACAATTTAACTCCAACATTTTGGGAAGATTCTATACCCATCATTAGGGAAGAACAAAAGAAAGAATGAAATTGCAGACTTTCATGTAAAACAATGATGATGATGGTTAATTGTGGAAGACAAAGAAAATATATATGTAATGAGTGAGCTCTAAATACAAAAATCAAAATTAAATAGTACTCATCCAATAGATGGCACCGGCAAACAAGTTAAACACATACCCACTTGTAGATATTCTACGATTCATATATCCATCCTAGTCAGCATTGAAAAAACATGTACATTCAACACTATGTCCTATCCATCTCTTCCTTAGTAACATATTACACTATTTTTAGTTCTATGCAAACACCTGAACATCCTATTTACAATTGTCCAATGCTCCTTTCCTAGTTTTGACATATAACTACTCAAAGCTCCCACTCCATGTGTAATTTTTGGTCTAGTGCATACCATGGCATACATTAAGCTTCTAATTGTTCTAGGATAAAGAACATGAGACATTAATTATTCTTCTTCTTCAATATTGGGACACTATTTTGCGAATAATTCTACACCTAGAGGAATAGGAACTTTTACTCGCTTACATTCTTGCATATTAAATCTGTGTGATATTATCTCAACATATTTTCTTATGGTGCAACCAGAGTTTCCTTTCAACACAATTTATTTTAATCTCCATCCTCAAGTTGAAATTAGAAGCAATGAGATCCTTCATGTCAAACTTGGTGGATATATTTCACTTCCTTGATAACCTCCATGTTGTTTCCAACCAATAACATGTCATCGATAGACAACACTACATAAACAAACAAAAAAACCTGCTTGCAATAGACATAGTGATCATATTTGCTTCTCACAAATCCCAATCCCAATATGTATGTGTCGAACATTTGGCACCACATTCTTGGATGCTGCTTTAGACCATAAAAGGACTTCTTCTTCTTTCAAACTAGCTCCTTCTTACCCTTTACTATAAATCCTCTAGGTTGCTTCATGTACATTTCTTCTTCCACGTCCCCATGTAGGAATGTTGTGATGCAGGGGCATCGAGCTCCATGAGAAAAAGTAGAAAATAGTTAACTAAGATGTCACTGGGGAGGAGACAAGTCCTTTCCATAGTGAAGTAGGGGAATTCATACCCAAAAGTTTGAGTCAAACAAAAGGTCAAGGTTAATCCTAAAAAATTAGTTGGAAGGATAGTCAGGGTCAAAGGTGAAGAGGTCAATGTAAAGGAAGTCAATGAAAACATAGGTCAGTTGAGGACTAGCAATTGAGAAGGTTAATGATGACATCGAGCCCATGGGATTGAAAATAAATATAAGGTAGGTTGACTGGTAGAAAGGATGAACTTGGATTGAAACTAAACCAAAGGTAGAAAACGATTAGAAAGATTGGTTGATAAGTGAAGGACACTCACAAGGATTGCTCAAACTACTAAGAAGACCTAAGTGAAGGAGACATTGAATACAACTTCCAATGACAAGTTGGGATCACTATGGTGTAACAACAGGAAACTAACGAAGCTAACAAAGTGATCAAAAGAAAGATCCAAAAAACAAGAAGTACAAGCACATCAGAGAGGTAGTTGAAACAAGAAATACAAAATTAATGGTGGTAGGTAAATATTCTTGATGGTACAATGCACTAAATATATTTAGGAGAAGAACCTATAGGCTTCCAAAGAAGTAGAAGCAAGAAATAGAGGGGAAAAAGAGTATGAGAGAATATTAAGGACATGAATAAGGGGCTTCAGGGAAGTTAAAAAAAGAATTCTATTTTGAGGAACAATAGGACAAAACCAGACTGTGTAAAGAAAAGGGACTTGAACCCTGAATCTTTCTAAACAACATGATTATAATTTGAAGTTAATCATATTTAATAAAAGAAATGTGATTATGTGTATTGTGCATCCTTTGTGTATGTTTGTTTGGTATACATTTGTCTGTGCATTTTGTTCTATTACCCACTGTGGTGGTATAATCTACCACATTGTTTGTATACCCATTTGTTCTACCTCTAAATCAAATGTCACAACAAGACATAATATAAATCTAATGGAAATCAATTTTCCAATATGTGGAAATATGCCACCAAAATCAATTCCTTCTATCTAAGAATAAACCTTTGCTACCCATCAAGCCTTATACTTCTCAACTTTTCCTAGTTCTTTCAATTTCTTTTTGAACAATGATTTTCTACCTACAAGTTTCCTTTCGTAAGGAAATTCGACCAAATCCCATACCTCATTTTTATCCAAGGCCTCTATTTCTTCTTACATGGCCTTCTTCAAGTGTTGGCCCTCTTCAGAATTAACTGCCTCTTGAACAGATCCAGGTTCATCATTAATAGTAGATAGAACAAAACTAAACAAAAAATGGGTGGACTATACCTTTCAACTATCCTCCCTACATGGTTAGATCTTCTAAACATGAAAGTTTGCGTTTCCACCTCATCAACTCATTTAAATTACTCTTTCTTATTTGAAACTGAACCTTCATTATTTAGCTCAAATTCCATTTTCTATGGTCCTTCTTCTTTCGATTCATCTCCATTCCTGGAAGTTCTCTCAACCTCTCTACTACACATTGTTTTATTTATTAAAGGATTCCATACTTTGTAACCTTTCATCCCATATTTGTATCCTATAAAGATACATTATCTACTTTATTATCCAATTTACTCCTTTTCTCGCTAGGACGATGCACAAATGTATCACCCCAGAAAATATGAGATGTGCAACAGAAGGATTCTTACTAGGCCATACCTCATGAGGAGTCTTGTCGACCAATGTTGATGCGGGTGAGAGATTCTTTAAATAACATGTACTGCTGACAACTTCAACCTAGAATTCTTGTGTTATCCCTACACAACTGAATATACTCCTCACTTTATCCATTAATGACCTATTCATCCTATTTGTAACCCCATTAATTTGGGTTGTATACAAAGTTGTATTTTTTTGTGTTATACCACACTATTTGTAGGACTGATCAAACTCTTTAATAACATATAATTCACATCCATTGTCAATTCTTAGAAGTTTTATTTTCCTTCCTATTTGGTTTTCCATAAGAGCCTTGAAATCCTTGAATTTACTCAAAAACTCATATTTCCTTTTTAAGAAATACAACCATGTATTTCTCAAGATATAATCTATAAATGACACATAATACACATATATTCCCATTGATGGAACATGTATAGGACCAAACACATTATTGCGTATTAACTCCATGATCTCTTTTTCCCTTATAGAACTAGAAGGAATTTCACTCGATTATGGTTCCCATGTAAACAATGCTCAGAAAAATAAAAATCTAGTTTGTAACTTGGCATACCTTCAACCATACCATTACCTTGTAATGCTTGAAGTCCCTTCTCTCTAATATTTCCTAACCTTTGAAGCCACAACATAATATCTCCTCCACAACCCTTAAGATCTTTTTTTTCTTCACTTTTATTCTCATGAACAATAAAGTTGTTAGACCCATTAGTGACCAGGCTTGCCGACAACTTGTATATATTTTCACACAAAAATACGCTCATCAAAACCATTTCCCCTCAAACCATTTTACACGTCTTTTCAAAATATAGTTCTTATACATGCATCGCTCATTGTGCTAATTGATATTTGGCTTCTAGCCAAATTTGGAATGTGCAAAACACTAGCAAGGGTTCTAATCCTTCCATCTTTCAGTAATAACTTCAGTTTTCCATACCTTTTGATTTTTTCTAGTTATCTGTCTCCTAGGAGAACACCCCTCCATTATACCTTTAACACTCATATAACCACTCCCTATTAAGAGTCATATGAAAGAAAGCACTTGACTCAATCAACCAGTCATCACTTCCTAACTATGTACTTAAACAAGCTAAGTACAAATCCCCTCCTTCTGATATTAGAGTAAATTTGGGATCTAAAATGGGTCTTATAATGAAATAACAAGATAATAGTTAAGAAATAAAATAATAATTATGAATTTTGGAGGAAGAGGGAAGAAACTACTTTTTACTTTCTATTTTCAACATGTCTCCTATTGTTTTACTCAAATTTTGAGTGGAATCACTCGTTGGATGCATGGCTAAATTTTGCATCCCATAACTACCCACAATGCATACTTTTGATCAACCCCACCCTATGAAAAATGAGAAATACATAAAAACATGTGTTACTTTTTAAGCAACACATTTTTTTTATGTATATCACATATTTTGTGGGGTGGGGTCCATCAAAAGTATGGAATGTTGGTGTAACATGTTTTTTTAATATATTTCTTGTCTTTTATTGGGTGGGGTCTCTTAAAAATTATGCAGAGGGGAAGTAACAGGTTTTCGTTAATGTATCTCTCATTTTTAGTGGGGTGGGGTCCATCAAACGTATGCAATGATGGTACTTGTTGGATGCAAAATTAATTATGCATCCAACTAGTGCTCCCATTCGAAATTAGAGTAAAAGCACTAGTAGATATGTTGAAAATATGAATACTTTTTTTTTATGACCAATATGCCCAGTCAACCTTTATGGTTGACACATTTTCTTGAAATTCTATTGGTTCTTGAATTCCAACTCTTCAAGAAATTATGGTTGGCTTTTTTTCTTATGAGGCCCATTTTAGACCTCAAAGATTCCCTAATGAGAAGTCTTTCCTTATGTGGATGAAGTATCCTCTAACCTTTTACCGCTTTCAACACATTTTAATCTTCATTTCTTCTTATAATGCCCATCCTTACCACATTTTAAGCTTAATTTCTTCAAAGATTCTCCCAAATATTTATACCTTCCCCCAAATTTGGATCTCCCCCTTGTAGATCTATTTTTCAAGTCTGTGGGACAACCTCTTAGTGATAAAGCATCAAAGCTATGCTTTTCCATGGATTTCCTCCTCATTTCCTTTGTTAACAAGGATGCAACTATGGCCTCAAACTTTAATGTAGACTGAGCATTACTAGTTATTGCTACAACAAGATTATCCTGAGAGTCTCATAGAGAACATAACAAGGTAATAGAATTTTCTTGTTTCTCCATCTTAATATCAATTGAGATTAGTTAACTTATTAGAGTATTAAACACATATAGATGCTTCCTCAAAGAGGAACCATCTTCCATCCATATATCATAAAATTTCTTTCGCGAA
The DNA here is from genome assembly GCA_001517045.1 of Pseudotsuga menziesii. NCBI lineage: Eukaryota > Viridiplantae > Streptophyta > Pinopsida > Pinales > Pinaceae > Pseudotsuga > Pseudotsuga menziesii. The sequence goes on along the minus strand of LPNX010906691.1, from coordinate 108,458 downwards.
AACAAATTATTTGCTAGAGACTTTGACTAATACAAATTCCTTACCTTCTCCCACAACTTCTTTGAAGTTTCTTCTCGAGAGACATTCAATAGTATCATACTCCTCACCTAATCTTTGGGAGAAAGATGAATCATACTCCTCACCTTTCTATCCAACTCCCAATCATCTTTGACATAGCAATAGGTTTTGTAGATGGATCCATGGCCACCCATTGATTCTTATCTACCATAAGATCCTCCATCTTCCATAGTTCAAAAATTTGTCCATTAAATTTTTTGATTTCCACTCTTGAACTTCTCGACATTTTTTCAATAAAAGAATGACCTCTATAGAGCTCCCACTGAAACTATGTTTTTTACAGACCTAAGGACTCACCTAAACCCAATCAAATACTACTTTGATATCCAATGATAATTCTAAACTTGTTTAAGTGTAACAATGCATACAGTTCTTAAACAAACAAACAAAAAGTAAACAATGACATTTACACAAAATACACATAAATTTATGGTAGAAACCCGAAGAGAAAAACAAACTTAACTTATAGCTTCGTCATTGTCTTTGTTTATTTTTCTTATATTAATTCATCTCTTTACAATAAACTACATAAACATTCACCAACCTCCAAAACCATAATTCTCAAACCAAAATTAGATTACAATGAACCCAAAACTATTGACAAAAATAAAAATAAAAAAATAACCAAATTTTTTAAACCCATGCCCCTCCCACCGAGGGGTAGGTTTCCCCAACCTTTTGAAGTATTCATCACTGGTTAAAAAAATAAATTGATCCAATCCTTCAACAATATAACCATCATGATTTTATTGCATAACTACCATGATGCGCTTGGAAGTTCTCTTTTCCCATTTTAAAGCTGTGTTAAAATCTATAAAATCGGTAAGAAGTTTCTCGGGAAAAGAAGCCAAGGGAGAGTTTCTCCGGAAAATAGAAGTTCTTTCATCGTTCTGATTAATTGGTCAGTCTCCCGTTGGAATTTCGTTATTGGTATGGTGTCATTGTCGAGTTGTGCATATTCATGTGGTCACTAACTTCAAAATGAAAAAGTGGAGACCGAACACGATATCGATTTGGTAGGTAAGGGACGATTTGTGTCTCGCGAGCTTTTATGCATGAAAGTTGACGTCTACAAATTCATTTTTTCCAAAGGTGTGATAAAGTTTCGTTTCAGTATACTTATTTTTCTTACAACTTTAAAATGAAAAAAGTTGAGACTGAGCACCATATGATTGGTAATGGAAGAGAGGTGTTTACTAATTTTATTATATGAAAATTGAGAAGTATAGAAATTAGATGATGTGACACAATTTCGTATCAATATTTACATTGATATATTAAGTTGGTTAATGTTAAGAGTAGGTTAAAGTTTAGAATATTTGTTTCTATTATCTTGCTAAAAAATAATCAATAATCATGGAAACTTATTCTATTTCTACAATAACAATTATGATAACTCAAAATACCAAAAGCCTATGAAATACAAAAAAAAATGATTTTATAATACCGTACTGCTGTAAATTGAAGACACAGAAGGAGAAACATTATCATCATGGGCCATGAACCAGTTGGTTGGTGATGTGCTCGTGTGCTAATAATTGAATACGGGAGATTGTATCAAAACGAGTTTTGCGTTCCCTTGGAATCCGACCTGAGCGCCGGACATGAGTAAGCAGCAGAAAATGAGGTACACACCAGGTCAAGTGCTAGGCAAAGGCAACCCTTCAACTATCTCTAAACCAGTGCTGAGAAGGGGCCTTTGGTCACCAGAAGAAGATGAGAAACTCATTAATTACATTAGGAAAAAAGGTAACCTAGGTGGCTGGGGTTATGTGGCCAACCAGGCTGGTAAGTACCTATATCTAGTGTTATTTCAATGATTTTCTTCATATTCTATTCAATTCGATCCAATTCCAAGTAACCCAATGCGTTCATCCAGGTCTAGATAGATGCGGAAAGAGCTGCAGGCTGAGATGGATTAACTACTTACGCCCTGGACTTAAACGCGGGCCATTTTCGTACCAACAAGAGAGGTTGATTATAAACTTACAATCCATTTTCGGTAACAGGTTTTGTTTATCTTCAACATTACTCATCCTGTTCACTTCAATTTGTTTCTTTTGATGTTTCATTCCTGCCATAATGCCCTCTTAACATGGTTGATGGTTCCTAAAACTTCTATGAAAATTGTTGCATGAATAAGTGTATTTACTTAAAAAAGAAATTTGTATGGATGATTGTGTTAATGATAAACAATCGAATGCCGTATTTGGTAGGTGGTCTCTAATCGCTGCACAATTGCCGGGACGCACAGACAACGAGCTAAAGAATTACTGGAACTCTCGCATCAAGAAGAAGCTCGAGTTAAAACAAAACCTATCCTGTTCATCCTCCAACTGCAATGCCGAAACCAAAGCTCAAATCCCCTCCCGATCTAAAACCAATTCAGTGTCTATTCATGCTCATCATGTTTTTACGTCGTCTCGGTCTTCCCAGCAGTGCATGGATGTCCTCCCTGAAGGATCTGAGCCACCTAATAACGCCTTCAATGTAGTAACCAGCGGGGAAAATCTGTTGTGTGTACCGGGCGTAATGGATTTAAATCATATAGAAATACAGGATCAAAGTGATCATGAGTTTCTAATTGATCCAGACTCCACTAACAACCAGCAGATTTGTTACCCCAACCTGTGGACTAATGCCACTTCTCTCCAAATCCATGAGAGCTTCTCTTGCCCTGCAGCTTTTATATCTCCAAGCGTGCATGCAAACTCATCGACATGCAATCAATTAACAATAGAGTCATGCAGGACTGCAGTAGCGCCTTGCTTTGCCGATTTCTCTATTGGCTCAACTGGAATCAACGTCCCCGCTCTTGTTGAAAGCGATTCATCGAAAGAAAAATTAGAGATTGATGAAAATCATATAACGATCGGCTATTCAAATGCAACCGATAGCTTTCAAGTCGTCCATCCAAGAAAGTATACCAGTAGTGAGGCAGAGATTAGTATTCTGAAAAAATGCTTGAACTTGTACGAGGACACTACCCATCAGTCATACCCCGCACTTGATCCCCAAATCCAATTTAGCTGGCCCGCTAACATGTTTAGCGCAATTCATTCTGAGGATAGCGGGGGTTATCTAAATTTAAGTTCTGATGTAAACTTGGGTGTCCCAACATATATTGATAATAGTACCAGGTTTAAGACCTTTGTGTTGCCTCATATCGAGGAAGCGATCAAGGCAAATCCTATTCCTACATTATTAGGGCCAGGAAAAAGAAATGGACAGTTGGGAACTGAGTGCACGGGTGAAGCTGGCCAATTTACAACTTGGGCGCATCACGATATGTACAATATCAATGATGTGGATCAAATTGATTTGACCTAAATCATAAGATCATTACTTATCGCGTTTGTAGTGAAGTCGAAGTCTGTACTAGTAGCATTTACTTTCCACAATGGGCAACGGCTAAGCTAGGCAAAGCTCAAGGAATGGTAAAAATACCCGAGGAAGCATATTATAATATTTTTATGAAATGTTTACAAGTAGAACACCTGTTCAATCGGGTTTGGTGAAAACTTGCAGATATAGAGCAGTCTCAATGTACAGAGTTAGAGGCATCCCAAATGAAGGCCGGCTCTGATTATATGCTACCCTATTGTATTTAATTACTCTTTTCAATGTTATATGTAATAAAAAACAAAACATTATATCTTTAGTTTGAGTTTTCATGGATGAATAGTTATGGAATGGTTGATAGATAATTATAGAATGGTTGAGAGATAGGAAAAATGTTATCACATATTCTTTCTGTTATTTATTTATCAATTATATGTTATTTTTTATACATCAGCTAACTAAATGAAAAAGCATAGACCCTAATTCACCCTATATTTCAAATACTTTCAACTTAATAAAAACTATATTTTATTGAAAAAATATAATAAAATCTTTACAATTCCTTTTTACACATAAAAAACAGACAATCAAAAGTCCTAATTTTCAAATATATATTGCACCTTCCTAAGATGAAACCAGATAAATAAAATGACTAAGAGGGACTATATCTGAGAGAGTCCAGAAATAGAGAATTTTGAAATATGCTTTGAATAGAAAGTAGAATAGATACAGTCATCCTGCCAGATTGGCGCAAATTGACAGCCTCCCCAAAATGAAGCTTAAAAATTGTTCACATAAAGCTCAAAAGACAAGAGTCTGGAGCTGACCCTCTGAGCTGAGGATGGAATGACAATACTTAAAATAAAGTAGATAACCCTCTTTCATAAGTAAAGTTGGTTTAGACAGCAAATCAGCTTCCTCATTAAATTTTCTAGACAAAAATATGGAGCTGACACTGTGAGGTAAGGATGGAATCAGTAATCACAATATTTAGAATAATGTAGATAACCCTCGTTCATAAGTAAAGCTTGTTTAGACAGCAAAGCAGCTTATTCATTATATTTTCTAGAGACATGTAAAGTAATCTCTTCAAAATCTGCTTGCAAACATTTTAATGAAATTCACTTAATCACCCACCACAGAATAAGTTGAGCTTAAAATATTTTGAATTACACATATACCAGACAGCCCCCACTCCAGAAATTGTACAATTATTCTGAGATACGCCATTGAAAAAACGAACAGCTCAGTCATGGTCGAAAACAGGAGCGAGCCCTTGCCACTCTCACCTGACTGCTTCCGCTCTGTTCGAATATTTATTGGTAAATTTACCAATCCATATGAATAGGTATTCACTCAATCTGAAGAATCAACTCTGGGCATTCTCAATGTATGTCCAACGTTAGCCCAAAGACTTTTTCTTGCGTTCACTGCCAAAGACTGGACTAAAGGACCGCCACGCACCATTCTCCATTCCGCATACTTGTCGTAGACTCAGGTAAGCTACACTAAACTGATGGGAAGTTTTATTTTAATACTACTTTGTGGTTCAATTATAAATATTAGTTTTAACGATGATAAAATATTATTTTAGTTAATGACGAAGTACACATTTTTTTAATCTATACTAAAATGTAATGTAACTAATCTGGTGGAGAATTTTTTTTTAATACTTTGTGGTTTAATCATAAATATTAGTTTTAATGATGATGATATATTATTAACTAATGATAAAGTACAAACTTCTTATTAAGATAGATAATCATTAAGGAAAAATAACATGACAACTAATACTAACATGAGAACATGCCATGAGGTTGACAATAACCAAACCTTTATCCAACAGCATAATCAATTATGATTGTTTAAACAAAGATCATATGCATTCTTTTGTAGTAATGATATTTTTGATTGAGATAATTTACTCATCTTTGGAATCGCTAAAAAGTTAAATAAAGTTTCCATATAACATTATCCATTAAATCAAGTGAAAGCACATATTTACACATCTTTTGCTACATACTATAAGTAAAAGACATAGCTATTAAATATCCAATGTGATGAGTGTAAAGAGCCCATGATGCTAATGCAAGAACTATAGCTATGCAATCAAGGATAAAGGGCTCATGGCTCTTTATCTATATCCAATGCAACTAAATAGAAAGGATCCTCCAATATCAATACTTATCAATCTTTAAACATAAAAGAAACCACAAAATAGAACAGGCCAACCTAGAAAGAGGTATCACTATTTTTTATTAATAGAGACTAGATAGCTCCACATCTTCATTAAAAAGTTACTCTCCTCATTTGCCATAGGAAAAATAGTCCGAGTACTATAAAGTTACTTCCCTCTTCCTTCGACACGATCAACGTATTACCCCAAACTTACATCCTTCACCGTAGAATGACAATATGGTACTGTCACTCTCCTCATTTGCCATGGGAAAAATAGTCCCAGTACTATAAAGTTACTTCCCTCTTCCTTCGACACGATCAACGTATTACCCCAAACTTACATCCTTCACCGTAGAATGACAATATGGGACTGTCGAGCTTATCTCGATTGCAGATTCCTTCCGAGTCGGTCTCAATGTACTATTAGGCCCCACGTCCTGTCTCGTTCTTCTGTTTCCTCGTCGTCGTTGGTCGTTCCTCTCCCCTTCAGCGGATGCATGACCATCACGCATCGGGCATGTGATGGATAGATTAGGAAACATGCATGTGACAGATGCCATCCATGAACATGCCACTGCGTTGCGCCGAAAAACAGGGTAGTCACATTTTCATTCATTAACTCTACGCTTATTGTAATTTGAATTTTCTAACATCCACACTTTTATTTTCCCTCCCATTCGAAATGTTTTCTAGCTCTAGGCAGAGGCCTTGGTTCAACGTTTCCTGTGTTGTCTGGTTTGATTTCTCTTCAGAGGTCACGCAGACCTCTTCGTCCAGGTCTAATCTAAATGTTAGACGTGTTTTTCCTCACCGAGATCTGGCTGGAATCGTTGGACATAAATCCTGTGTTAAGTAGTAAGTATTGATGATTTGTTGCAGCAATAATAGTATTCACATTTCAAAGTACTATTGATGATCCATTTTGTTGTAACAATTATCTGTAAGTATTCTATGAATCAATCCTTCCTATCAATAAAAATGGGGGTTCAATTTTTAGTTCATGTAATAACTATGATTTTTAGAGATTGGATATGTAATAACCATGCAGGAAAATATAATGGTTCTTGGTAATTATCCTGACGATACTGCAGATGGTGGTATTCAAAAGAGGAGGTTGCAACTTAAAACTGAAGGTTCTCTGTTGCAACACAGTCTAATGACGATGAAGTCCCCAAATAAATTAACATAGCTCGAACAAACGTCCCAACTCTGCCTTCTTGGATTCTAATGAATAATTTAAGGATTCTACAAGTGTCGGGGAGCACATTAGAAATTGTAACACCCCAGTTTTGACCATGTTATTGAATTGCACATGATGTAAATATTTTATTTGATCATGGTGTGGAGCTCAAGGCAAAGGCCCCACCATGGATTTAGTATTTTATGTATCAACGATTAAATTCGATGCCAACGGTTTATGTGCTAGCCATTCACAATATGTTTGAGACACCATGTAAAATGCAAATTAATTAAAATACCACAACTAGCTATGTGCTGCAACGTTAAAGAGATGGGCTCATGATTTCATAAGGAATAGGGAGGGGGGAATATTCAAACCTTGAGCCAATGGGGAAAATCCAAATGTCTAAGGGAAAACCCATAAAGTGTTCAACTACCCATTTTGTCCTTTTGCGCCCAGTCATCTAGAAGTGGTTGAAGAAGTTATCTGCTTGGGATGGGAAAGGTATGGAGGTCAAATTCAAATTTGGAGAAGCCACCATTTTTGGAAAACCTGTTTTTGACTTGTGGGGTAAGTAAATGATTGGAAATGCATTCCCAATCCATTATAAAACCATTCCTTTCATTTCCTCAGCCATTCTCATTCACGTGGAGGCTCTCTCACGCAGATGAATCTTGTTGAACTCTCTCTCCCTCACGACTTGCTGTTGTTTCTTCATTTCTCCATGCTCAGAATCATTTTCTCTGTTGCTGGATGAATGGGAAGAGATGGGCCACAATTTTGGGGTTTGAGGAGGCCGCTTTGCCTCTGTGAGCAAGTTGGGAGCTTCCCTCACCTTTTTCTTCATTTCCCCTCATTTCTCCAAGATGGGAAACCCGTTTTTGTGTTGTTCAGTGAATGGGGAAAAGAGACCCATGGTTTGGGCGTGTATGGAGGTCGTTTCAGCTCCTACATTGCCCAGAAACATTTGGTGAAAACGTATTTATCTCACAGGGTGTTTTCCCCATTTTATTGGGTTGTTTTTTGTTGCAAATCCATTTTTGTTAATGCCTAGCAGATGGTAGAATAGATACATGATCTGAGAGTTTGATGAGGTTGTTTTTACCTCTATGAAGTCCATGAACATTTCCTTAAATCGTATTTTCTCATGCAAGGTTGTTTTTCCCTCGGTCATTTCATTTTGGGTTTCCCATGAACGTTTTGTTCATTCCTGACATTTGTGTTGGGATGTGAAGTGCATCTTTCTGATTGAATTGGACGAGCAAGTCCAAGAAACCTATCTGTTAGATGGATTCGTGTGTTTGATTAGCAGGTTGGCTTGGTTGGGTAAGTCCAAGGAACCATCTGTTAATTGGTTTATTGTGGGTGTATTGTCTTGTTGAATGTAAGCTTATTACTCCCTAGTTCCTTGTGGAAATCATGCCCAACTCATGGGTGGCAGTGATGCTAAGAGAATGATGAGCACACTGGCCTATGGTTGGGTAGAACGTTGCAACGATGTAGCTAGTTGCGGACCAGTTTCTTCTCAAGATAAGTATTCTTTGTGTATTTAATTTTCGCAACTGTATTAGTTTTATGAATTACTATGAACATGTTGAATGCTTGAATAAATTTGTTTTTCTTCCGCTGTTTATTTCATGTATAATGCATCTATGTATATTTTTAATTCAGTGCATTTTTATTATCATGTTCATGGGACTAGATTTCCCATTTGATAACAGCAACAGCCTATTCGTGTCCTCTCCATCGTCGGGATGGAGGGTGGGGCCATGATAAAAATATTTTGGCAAGGTGAATCACACGTAAATAGTAATTTGTCTGGTTGAAGTTTATATGTTTAGTCCGTATTAATATTGCACAATGACGTCTCCATCGAATTTGAAAGATTTTGTAGATAAGAATCATGAGCCATATGTAAATATCTACCTTTTGTTACAGGTAAACATTTTGTGGGTATCTCGTATGTTTGGAGGATTTATGATTATACAAATATGTCAAGATGAAGAGCGTACGATGGTTGGCCTAGGGAACAAAATATGAGTAGGTGTTTTGAGTTAGAAGAGTTGCTAAATGTGTGAAGTTGAAGAGTGTACAAGCATTAGTGCAGTGGACAGTGCTTCGAGGTCTAAGTGGTAATGGTTGATCGTTGGAACTGTTGTGTGAAGAGGGATGTGATAAGTTGAAGAGAATTTCTTGGTCGGAGAAGTGGACAAAGCTTAGACAACTAAGACTTTTTGCGTGGTACGAGTTTGAAGAGCTGCCAAAGTATGGAAACAATGGTGTGTTCAAGGATTTTTCGGCAGAGGGATTCATGAAGCTAAAAGGAACATTGATATTAATGCAGTTGACAAAAGATTCTGACGCTACTTGTTGGTTCTAGATGATCCAAAATTATAATGTTAGTAGTGGACCGACTGCTTGGATGATTAAAAGCAAAGAAACAAAAGAAAAGAAACAATTTTGCATTTGTTAATGTATATTTAGCTATTGTTTTGAAATCATTTAATTATTTCAGTTTGGTTTGATAAAATAAGCTTCTTTTCCCATCGAAAAGAGTTTAATCGGGGCTTAGGTTTCTTTCTTGATTAAATGGATTTATGGAAGTATATTTAATTTTGAATTCTTCAAATTATTTATAAGAACTTTTGAATATGATTTTTGCTTACCATCATGAAAGAATGTCGTTTTTTTATTATTTCTTATTTTGGTTTTGTAGAGTGATGTCATTAGCATATTGATGTATATGGCATATATTTAATTACAATTTTTAAAAAACATTGGAATAACTTATTCATGTATATGGAAGGTATTTTTATCGATGTCTTGTATGTTGTATGATATATGGCAGGAATTTATATTAAGATAATCATTGAATGTTCCATGTTTTTTCTACGGAAATGAGTGGCTTGTTATTTTCTCTTTTGATTTTATATTGATGTATAGAAGATATTGATGTTATATAACATATGGTAGAATCTATGATGTTAATATATGGAATTTTATATTATAATTTTTATTAAATTTTATAAAGCATAAGATGATATTATAACATATTTATTGATGTTAATATATGGAATTTTATATTATGATTTTTATTAAAATTTATTAAGCATAAAGCATTTATGGTAACTATGTATTTGGTAATATTTTTATAAGTGAAATTGAAGAGATTAGACATGTTAGAATAAAGAGAATCTAGAATAAAAGGAATCCTTATCTCACAAAAAAGAAAACTATGATGTATGGACAAATAAAAACAAAGTTTGATGTATGGAAAACTTATTACACAACACAAAATATGATTGTAAAACCTTTAAATTTATATTGAAAAAAGGCACACGATATTAGTGTAACGCCTTTATATCTATATTTATATATATATATATATATATGAAAAGAGGCTATGTATATGAGATTGAAAATTCATACTAGCTTTACTAGTTAGAGCTTGAGAGAAAAGAATTTTTATTGTTTTATTATGATGTTAATTATACCCAATAAAAATTTAAATATAAAGACCAGTATTGAATTTCTAATTTATAGATTTTTTTTATTTTTTATTTATAAAAATCGTAAACTAAGGAAATTTAAGTAATTATTACAAATATTCTATAGAATTTTGACCAATTTTTTAATAAGCATTTTTACAAACAAAAACTATGCTAAAGATGATAAATGGGGATATCAAACATCTCTAAATCACATAGATAAAATTAAAATGGAGATATAGAAACACATAGAAACACATTTCCTATGTAACAAACCCAATTTCGACATGGTGCTTTTAAGAATAAGAGGTAATTTATTTATTTATTTACCATGTCTCAAAATAACCAAAGATGTTAGTCTCAATGAGTATTTATGATCATAAGTAAGATATATTCTTTTCACATAAATATGTAAATGAATTTAATTGAAAACCATTTCTTTATTACGTTAGGTGTGGTTAATAATACAGGATTTATGGTAATGCTTATATAAATACCATGCTCTTCTTCATTATTGTTAGCTATCAATCTTCTAGTCTATGAAGCACATTAGCATATTTTCCATATCTAATTTCATATGTCTATTATTATTACCACAATTCTAACAAATAATTCTTTTAGTTTTAGCGCATATGCGTTATTGATGGTACGTTCGGAATAACCTTAGCCCAATCACAAGGGTAAGGTTCCTGGAAATGTATCGCATATGCGATATATCGCATATGCGTGTTGTAATGTTAAATATCGCATATGGGATATGCAACATTTACAAAATGCATATGCGATATATCACAAGTGCGATATGCAACATTCACCAAATGCATATTGTATTGTCTTGATTATGACTTATATGATACTAAGTTTTATTTGCTAAGAAGTATGGGAAAATTGTTTCTTCCTTAACAACCCTACTAAGAAAATAATGCCTTCGTATGAACTAAGTGTGTTGAGAGATCCTTTTTACTCTTAAAGGATTCCATGTGTACAAATTCCTAAATTTTACACAAGTATATTGTTTGAGAATACAATACTTTGGGAAAAGGAATACAACATATTTTAACTAAAGGACATCCCCTTCTCTTCACTAACAAATAATTCGGTAATAATAATTTGAAAAAGAACACATATGAGAAAGAGATGTTGGCCATCATTAAAGCTATTAATTCTCCATGTTCATAAATGATTAAGTATTTTTTCTATATAAATATTTATGATCATTGTTTGAAGTGTTTCTTGTAGGCATAATCATTCCCAGAGAAATAGAATGGGTTACTAAGATGCTTGGTATGATTATTGTATAATGTATAAAAAACGTAAAGAGAATGTAGTAGTAGATTTTTTTATATGAAAAAAGAGGGAGATAGATTCCTGTACCATCCCATGATTATTGAATAAACTTCCTTTGTCAACTACATAATTTTTTTTATTTGGGAAACTATTTCTTCCACGCCGATTATTCTTTGGGCATGCAGTCACATTGTTCTAATAGTTTACCCACGATCGAAATGAGAAATGGAGAATGATGAAAATCATATAACGATCGAGTATTCAAATCCAACTGATAGCTCTGATATGGTCGATCCAGAAGCTTATAACAGTCATGAGGAGGAAGTTAGTATCCTGGATAAATACGGGAGCTTGTATCAGTCATACTCTCCACTTAATCCTCATTACCAATTTAGCTGGCCCGCTGGCCAGTTTAACGAGACTCCCTGCCAGAAGGATTGCAGGGATTGTCTAAATTTGAGTTATGATGTAAACTTGGGTGTCCCAACATTTATTGATGAAGGCAAATCCATTTCCTACATTAATCGGACGACGGGGAGCAAATGGATTTTGTTCGAAACTCATGAGACCGAGTGCCGGGCTGGAGACGGGAAAATTACAACTCGAGCGCACGAGTACAATAGCCTTTCGTCGGTACCTTAATCTGCTGTGGGTCAAATGGACGTTAAGTAAATCATGCTATCAGTAACGATTCATTGTATTGATAGTTTTGCGTACTCATGTATTATGCTGTAAGTAGTAATAACATTTGTGGTTGGCATAATCTGCTCTAGCAGGTTGAATATTGTTAGCCAAATAGAATGTTATTACTACAGCAGAAGGTTAAATGTCAAACAATTTAATATTCAATTGGCATTAAGCCTGTTACCCATTAAATAACATGCAACAAACTGAATTTTTCCTCTACAAGGTGGAGCAAGGCAAACCCGAAGGCCCGGGAAAGAAAACCCTAAAAATGATATTATAATTTTTATTGCAATCATTACAACGAAGGTGGAGTTATAAATTTTATGATTTCATCTCTCTTTTCTCTAATAGTTCATAGAGTAATTGCGGCAAAACGCCAAGCGTCCATGGTAAACCCGATTAATGCTACAGGCTTGTAGAATACAATATTCACAATATTCTATGCTATAATTTTGTATTTAATAACGTTTTTATGCTATACGACTGTATTTGATGACGTAAGTGTCAATGGTGAACGTGATTAATAGTGCAAGTCTGTAGAATAAAATAGAATATAGAATATTTTATGTTATAAGCCTCTATTTTTAAAGAAGTTTTATGCCATTTAAATATTCTAATTTTTTAATTTTTTTCTATATTTTTCCTCTTAGTTTAAAGTTTAATTGAGAATTTTAAAAAAATATTAAAATTTATTAACTACGAAATTATATAATTTGGATATCATAAGATATTGGAGGCTGCTAAATTTGTTTATAAATTAAAAAATACAAATTAAACATTTCCAAATTGAAATTTAAGAAAATAAATTTAACATATTCTCACCAAAACCCATAACAAAGTCTAAAACATATAATAAAAAAACTAATAATTTATTTTATGTATTTAATTAGGTTTCATTTTATGTATTTAATTATGTTTAAGAAATTTTTATTTATAAATTAAAAAATACAAATTAAACATTTCCAAATTGAAATTTAAGAAAATAAAGTTATCATATTCTCACCAAAACCCATAACAAAGTCTAAAACATATAATAAAAAAACTAACAATTTATTTTATGTATTTAATTAGGTTCAAGAAAGTTTTAGAGTTTAAAATTTGACATTTACAATTTATATTGTTATTTACTAATTTTGCAGTATGCATTTTTATGATCATTTATCCTAATTTTTTCCAATGAAAAATATAAGGTTAGTAAAAAATAAATAAATTCAAAAAACAAATTTATAAATTATAAACAAATAATTGATTAAAAATTATTAGACCAAATAAAAATATAATTATTATAAATTTATTTTAAAGTTAGGTTTTTTAATTATCCATAAAGATTTATAATTTTTTTTTTTAATTTATAAAAATATTTACAATCCCATTTCTTTCTCTACTTCATAAATTAGTAAAGTGAATTAATTCTAAGTTTTTTATTTAAATTGTATTTTATTAAAAATATCAAACCTATAGTTTTAGGTAAATATCTATTAAATCAACATCATTACATTTTATCAACAATATTCCACATATATGCATTGCGAGTTTTAAAAAAATTTACTCATTTCACATCTCGTCGATTTATCTATTCAGTGCCTTTCGGTGATGGCAAAACAATATCGTTAGCCAAACTATTGAGTTGCTTATTTTAATCGCTAGATAATGCAGCATGCCATCATTGTTAAAAGGAGAAGCAATGAAAGGTGCTAGCACCATGTTTCTTTCTTGCAATGATTCCAAAATATTTTATGTCCCACTATGCGGAGTACATGTAACAAAAATAATTCTATGTTTCTTCCGCATCAAGGTTTCGTCATGTTGTACCATTATGTCTCGAAAGCTTTGAAGGGCATTCACGATGGTCGTAGTAAAAGAAAATCATCATGTTGTATCATTATGTCTCGAAAGCTTTGAAGGGCATTCACGATGGTCGTAGTAAAAGAAAATCAACGTAGAAGCAAAAGGTTGCAAATGAAAGTAGAAATTAGTTTTTCCTTTAAGATAAAAAAAAACCACTCATGTTATGAAGTTGGACCAATGCCCTCCAAATGAATGACTAGGCCCAACATATCCTATTAAATCATACATGTTTAGTAACAATCCTCTATGCCATTTTACATCACACATATTATAATCATACATATACATATCTAGTATCAATCTCCTCGTGTCATTTTGGACAAAAATATATCAAAACGACCACACCTCATTAGCTAATGACAAAATTATATGAAAACAACCATGTAATTAAATAATATGATAAATTAGATAAAACAAAAACCACCTCTTCAATGACTCCACTAAGCATCATAAAAGTGTCCGACTTCCATAGGTTGGTTGAGTTGAAATTATATTTAACACATGTATATAAGTTTATATGATAAAAACAAGTTCTTCTCTATGAGACTTTAAAACAGCAAAATCTGATCTCTTTTTTATTAAGTTCTTAATTAGAAAGACTAAAAACATTTATGAAAACACCTAATAGTATAATTGTAGAAGTTTTATTTTAAATTATGTAGTAAACTATTAAAAACACATGGTAAAACCAAAAAAATAATATATAGAATTGGAGCAAAAAAAACTCATAGCTCAAAACGCTGAAACATTAACCTTGCAAAGCATATACGCTAGAATTGTAATTCAAATTTCTTAGATAAAGCAATTTTTAACTTTTTACTCAAACATCAACATTATAGAGCATGATAAACTATTTATTGATAAAAAAATGTCATTAAGAATATGAGGAAAACAAAATCTCAACTATAAACTTGCAAAAACAACAAAATGAAATTATAAGTCAAAGTAAAACACAAAATAAAATTATAAGTCAAATTTCTTGGACAAGCAATTTCTTAATCTTAAGATACTCAAACATCAACAATAACTATAAACAACTAACCCATTAGAGATGTGGTAAAGAGACCATAGTGGGTTGTCCATGGATCTAGCTTAACATTCCAAATTACTACACTAAAGCCCATATTTAGGGATTAGAAATTCTAGTTTAACATTGGGAAGTACTACACTAAAGTTCATAATTGGGGATTAGAAATTCTAGTTTAACATTGGGAAGTACTAAACTAAAGGTCATATTTGGGGATTAGAATTTGTTAGAATAAAAAAAATACAAGTGAAATAACTATTATGCTGGAATTGGGGTCGTGGAGGTTATAGATTGAAGTTTTCACTTAAATGGTTGTCACTGTCTTTAAGCTTTTAAATGGTTTTTTCTTACATCTTTTTCACTGAGCACAATTTTGTTCGAGATAAAAATGAAAAAAAAATAGTTAAAACGTAGAAATATATAAATTTATAATAATAATTATACTCCATTTATAACAGCATGAGTGGGCCTAATGGTTAAGAGCATGTGCTTCCTCTTAGGAGGTCCCATGAAGAAGGGACTAAAAAAAAACAAAGTTTTTATTTTTATTTTTGATATTTACCTTTAAAGATAAGGTTTTGTATCATTTTTTCATTCCTAGTAATCATCCATATAGTGTAATGTCCCCAAAAATTGAAACAAAAAATTATAGGCTAGTAAAAACTACCTAAACATAACATTATTATACTTGCGGTTCAATATAACATACACTAGTTGTACCACTGTTTGGTTGTAAGTTGTTCTTACATTCTATCATCATTCTTTCAATTATACTTATTGTTGTGTTTTAACTTAGATGTCGTAATATTATTTACTACTTGGTTCTTATGGTTATACATTTGTCGTGTATGTGTTGTTACTTGATTATATGCTTCGTTCCTTCTGCATCGTCTTACTCGTTATTTATATGGTTCTAACTTGACTATGTATATGGAAACAAAGTGGGTGGATGGAGTGGCGGGACTCGTTCTCCCATGATGGTCTGAGAGGTAAAGTGTTCACTTTATTAGCAGGATTACTTAGTTCTGTTGAACTAAGGCGCCTCTTTCATTTCGTATGCAGATTAAACTTAGCAATGGAGATTTAAAGAACGCTAAACATTGTGATAATTAACATACCTTATGTTTGTTATTACGCTTCCTTACGGACTCAAATTGATAGCAACGTAATTTCTATTTCATTAATTATCTAACCTAGATACATTAACTATGTGATACCTATCAATCAATATATTTATATTTCATGTCTATTTTATTACAGCTATCAACATATCTCTTGTTTTTATTCACAGGTTATAACTTGGCTAAAGATCAAACTTGGGTTTTATTATAGCAAATACTACCATGGCATATTTCATATGCTATGGTTTCTAAGAATTAAGCTAAGAGAACAATATAGATATGCCATGTACTAAGGCTTAAGCCTATGATCTAAAAGATACATGTCATATGCTATGACTTTGGGTTAGTGTAAATAATACATGGACTAGGCATTACACTATCCATTACATAGACTAGACATTATACCATACCTTGTTTTAAACGTTGGAGTGGCAAGTTATAGTATATACTTTGCAACTTATACAATGGGGTTTAAGTCCCTGAAATAAATGGAACCATCGTTAATGTTTTGAATGCAAACTATGGAATAATGGGTTTTGGGTTGTTAGTTGCCACCAAGATGGCGCCATTAATGTTTCTTGGGTTTTGTGGTAGCCCAAGATTAGGGCTTGGCTCCATGAATGGTTTGTTCATTTTGCTTGGTCTGTTGATGGTTGTGGTCTCGGCTCTGCGATGTGAAGGAGGCAATGCCCTGGGTGACAAAGGTAAGCTTCGTTTGATTTCATGAATGCATTTTACATTTGTTTCATGCCTCCTTCGTTGTCATACTTCTCATCCTTGTCATGTTTGGTTTGTTTGCAGGTGACATGGTAAGAAAAGGTGGGATGACTTTGAACTACGATGTTAGCTCAAGGGTGATGCAAATGTGGCCACTGTAAGATTTGTTTACAAGCGAAGGTTGTCACTTCTCAACATTGGGTTAGGAATGGGTTATATCATTGTTATTTGGGGTTCTACTGTGGGAACTCGATTTTCCTGGCATGCCCGTGTACGCAAGGTTTGGTTTTTGTAAATACTGGTGTTGTTAGCAGCGAATGGGGAAAACTTGGGACTTCTAGCAAACTTTGTCTTTCGTTTATGTAAATCATATTTTGGTTTGGGGGTTTTCAGCCTGGGAAGCACCATTGCTTGCAATGGTGCCATAGCCCTTGGCACAATTGTGAAACTTCAATTTTAGACTTTAATGGTGGCTGTGTAAATAATATAATTCTTGTGTTTTTGGAAATGGCAATATATGGGACTGTGTGTAAAATTTTATGCTACAATAGGTGTTTATTTGCTTATGTTGGATGAGGCATTTTCCTTCGTGGATGCTCTGTGTAATTTCTTGTATTTAGTTCTTAGATGTAAATGCTCGTTAGCGAATGGGTTGAGGGCATGTCGTGTATGGAATTATCACTCCCTAGGGTTCCTGCGATAGTTTAGTTGGTTGCAATCTTTACTGTTTCATTTTATTAATAATTATGTAGAAAGTGGGAAAGCCATGGGTGAAAACCCATGATGGTTATCATTACTATAGGTTTCCTTTTACATGGTTTGTGTATTTAGTTAATTAGTGGATGAGGCCGTGCTTATAGCATGGGTGCAAAACTAGGGTCTTGCGAGCTTTCTATAGCGAATGTATTTGATTTGTTATTTAAGCCTGCCTATACCCTCTGTATAGCGTGGTCGTGATTATGGTAAACAAAAACCCCATGGGGTTCGAATGCTGGTCGTGGTTGCTTTATTGAGTATGTATGTTTTATGTGGATGCGAATTGGGGCTTTAGGTGCCCACATGACTCGATTCCTGCCGAATCTTGTAATTACTTTCGACTGTATAGAGATTTCGATATGGTTTATAAAATGAAACGATTCCTATGTATGAATTTATATTGGGATTTTTAATGTGGCTTGTGACTTGGGTTTAGGTGCCGACAGGGATCAATACCGTGACCTATGATATCTTAAGAGTTTTAGTTTAATAAAAGTCAAGTTTATTTGGTTACTGTTTATTATTAATTGTTGTAGGTTTTAATATGATGGCTTTGTGGTTATGTAGCGAATAACAAAAATAGTCTACAGGATTCATTCCTATGACCTTATGTATTTACTAAGTTCATTATTTAATGATTATGATATTACTGTGTTTAACTATTATACTATGGATGTGAGCAATATTTAAATGGGACTATTCGATTGTTATGACATATCATTGATTATGTGGATTTCTATATTAGGACTGTGGATTTTAAATAGTGAAAAGAGATTTGATCTTGGACCAAAGAATGGTCACAATACTTACTCTATCCGTTGTTTATGATGATGTTATTTTTAATGGAATGGTTTAGTAATTCCCTTGTATTTAAATATGTAGACCTTGAAGGTCTTTACTGGTTTATTTATCTTAGAAATTATTATAGTCTGTACTTAGTTGATTAGATTCATAATTCTATTTAAGTCCGTTGATGTATATATATATATTTATATATATAGTAGTTCATCTTGTAGATAATATCTTAGGTTATCCAAGATTGTAAGTTTATACTTATAGGTATGTATAACTTACCTCTAAACTAACTTATTTAAATCTATAACATGCCCCTGTTGACAAATGGAATATGTCAGTAGAGTATAAATACCAAAGGAGCAGATAAGTAATAGATGTGAAATAAAACCTAGTTTATACTTAACCCAGTTTCAATAGTAAAACTAATACATGAATTAAAACTAGGGTGCAGAACCCTTGGCAAACATTTATAAATGAATTAAAGTTGCATAAGTAAACTGATAAATAAACCCTTGATAGATCTCTGGTATAGAAAATCACTTACAGCCTAGGGTTAATATTTTAAAATGCAAACCCTAGCAGATTTTAACCAAATAATCAAACACATAGGGTTAGGAAATGCATTATAATCATTTACCTAAAATACAGAGCATTTAATCTAGAAAAATGGAATAGGCAGTCTAGGGCTTCATACCTGTAACTTGAATCTCTTTTAATGGCTCAACCTACACACTCAAATAACCAACATCAATTCAAAGGAAAATATGACCTCTATTTTTTATGACCAAATCACTTGGGAACTACAACATTCCACCCAATCATGACCCAGAACCATTCTTGGTTTTAATCCGGATCCCCCCGAGCTGGACTCCAACATGCAAGTAGCTTAGAGCTCCTAAGGTAGGGTTTCCTATTTGGTTTATCAATTCTGGATTGGTTCTCTTGTTTCCTTGTAGGAAAATGTTCTCCAAGAATTATCTTGAGAGAAAAATAGGCAGAAAATGACTCCTCCAAATTATAGATCAGAACCCCCAAGCCTTTCCTTGGCTTGAGTCTTTATCGACAGACTTTTCAATCAAAGGGACAGTTAAATCAAGAAACCTTGGTTTCTTGATTTAACCCTTTTTAATTACTTTGGTTAAATTTTAATATTTTAACTTTATAAACTTTCAACTAGTTCCTAATTAGACTTTTGTAGGCATTGAACTATTTATTATATTTAAATAATAAATAATAATGGATGGAGCTTTTTTTTTCCTTTCATCATTAATATTATTATTATATTTATTCTTTATACATCCCATGTATAAAATACATAATAATATAACACTTGTTAACATTTGTCTTTGGGCATCATATACCATGATCCCTAGAATTAATGACACTTCTTCATTAAGGTCAAAATAGGTAAATGGTTAGGTCATGTTGGATTTTCCTCGTACAACGTGGTAGTTCTTCAGTACTTGATGAGAATACAAAAATTTGAAATTTCATTTAATCACTTATAAATAAGTATGGTGAGATCAATATTTTTCTCGAGTGGTTTTCACTCGAAAGTTATTAAATTATTTTCAGTAACACCTAGCGCTTACCAAATAGGGATGATTTTAAGGAACCATACTTATTTAAAATTGTATAAATGTTGGTGAATATTACCAATTCTTAAAATGGCAACTATAAAATGATTGGCGATAGTTTTCAAAAAAAAATTAATTTCCAAGGATTTTATATCATTTATATAATAATTTGGCGATTTTTAGGGTGAAAAAAGTTTATCCCATCAAAATTGGGCGAAACATGGCTTCAAAAAATGCAAAATGGCAAATTTTTTTGGGGAGAAAAACATGGAAAAATATCCCACTGGGCTAAAATTTACCCCTAAAATTATCCCTGTTACCAGAGCCCATGCTCAATTATTTAACAAGGAGTTACAACTTAGTGCAATTATAGAGCTCTTCTCTCAACACTAATGCTAGGATGTACTTGTACGATACACCTAGGGATACAATGTCCAAGGATCCAATGCTCCAGAGATTATGCTCAACATCAACATGGAAGTGTCCAGGGCTTATGCCCAACACTTCCAAATCTAATCTTTTCATGTGTTCCAGAGCTTCTCGCTCA
>LPNX010906691.1:59196-86305 GCA_001517045.1 Pseudotsuga menziesii | reverse complement strand
TAATTTTCTTAAAATACAATTTTATATTTTTAAATAAAATAACATTTAATATTTTATTTATTATTAAAAATTAATATTTTATATTTACGCCTTAAGGCATTTTTTCTTTGGGGTCCTATTTCTCGTTAAGCGTTTTCAATGGTTCATTCTTGGTTGTCCCTCCGGCTAATCATATTTTTCCACGTGTAAGTTTTTTAAACCAATCTGTTGAAGGGCTCATCGTTGACGCCTATCTGCTCCCCGCCGCTATAGTGGGAAGTGCTGCCGAGGATTCTATCCACTAATACACCCAATCCACCAGAAACCCTGTCACCACCATAACATTTCATGGCACCCAATTGGGTCTCAAGTTGGCTCCCATTATATCTTCTTAGTCTTTTCGTGGTTAAATCAACAAAGTTGGGTGTGTGCAAGAAGTTGAGGGACCTTTTAGATTCAATGGTGGAGTGAAGTCAATCACTCTTAATCCAAAAAAAAAAAAATCATCCCAAGCAATCCCGAACCTGCCAAGCCTAGTCCCAAGGTTGGAAATAGGCATGCCAACTAGGATAGTAAGACAAATTGCGCCTCCGTTTTAGTGAACAAAATCGCGTGCGCAATTTCGTTCACTAAAATGGAGGCATGATTTTGGAAAGCCTGTTTTTTTTTTAAATTGGCCGAGGCCGTATTTTTCTCCTCACCACGCGGATATTGGACCAAGGAAGGGAAAATATCGACTGGGCAATCATGATTTTGGGTGTGCCAAAGCCCTCCATCTGCACCTTTGGATAAACCTTCCCTTTGTGAGGTATTTTCCTCATTTTTTTCATGTTTTTTTCTCTCTCTTCATCAATTTTATTTCCCTAGATTGAAAAATTAAACCATATTAAATTAAATTATGGGAAATTGAAACAAAAACCCAATGGAATTGCCCAATTGAAACAAAAACCCAATGGAATTGGCCAATGGAAACAAGAACCCCAATGTAATTGGCCAATTGAAACCAATTCCCCAATTTAATGATAAAAATTAAATAATTTTGATTATTTAACAAAATTCATACCCAAAATTCCTATGCCCATTGGAAACCAAAACCCCAATTAACTCAAAAAACAAATGAATTTCACTATTTCCATATGCATATTCACACGGATCCTTGTGAATCCATACCAAAATCCACAAATAAACACCTTATAATTTTGATGAAACTTCTCAAAGTTGCTCTTCCAAGAACATCAATAAACACGTTATAGTTTTGATGAAACTTCCCAATCCAAGCGTCAAAATAAGGTATAGAAGCTTCCCATGCTTTTAACAAATATTTCGTCTAGAACGAAGGGTACTTTTTGGTTAAGGTCAAGACAACAAAGTTCAACAATAGACTCTATGAATGTGAAGATACATAGGTAGGTTGATGTATTTGATTAAACATGCCAATCACATACTAGATCATACATGATATTTAATCCAGTAGAACCCTTGCAACCATAAAATCCATAAAGTTCTGCTAAATAGCCTTTGGAGTCCAAAAAACATCACACTACAACAAATAATTACATATCTAACAAAATCATTGCCTATACTGGGATTGTATTCATCAACAGCACATTATGCTGCCTATTCTAGGGTCTAGTTGTTGCCTCTACCCGCAATTTGGGAGCTGGTCCTACAAAGACAATAATCAACACCTCACAATTTTGATGAAACTTCATAATCCAAGCCTTAAAATAAGCTAGAGGAGCTTCGCAATCAACATATGCACTCAAGACACTTTATGTACACATGCATGTACTTAAAAATTGGAATTAATACTTGAATTTAGGACATAAATATGAAATGAAAAAATGTTAAATCTTTATTCTTTACTGTAAAATTCAAGATCAATTTTTAAATTTACATGATAGATTTATTTTATATGTCATTAGTTATACAGTTTTCAGTTCTTAGACATGTCATTATATCATGTGTTTATATTTCTAATGATATTTTATTTATATTTATGATTGCAGTGGCTACTATGGAACATAACAATGCGGAGAAACTGAGATTTATTGTCCATTTGAGAGAGATTGGTTCGGCTTGGAGGGCTGGAGATGAGCTCCGCCACTCCTTATTAGATTCATTGTTGTCTATTGTTGATATGATCGCAAGATTGAATGATGCTTTGTATAGCATCGCATCTTACAGGGAGAGAAAAAGACAACAATATGCTAATGGGTTAAGTTACAATGAGGTAAAAAAGCTGAAAATAACAAAACAAGCCATCTATTCATTGTTTAGACTGCCTGGGATGGATGACATTTCGGATATCAGCAGGCCACATATTTCTATTGAGTGGTGCACTTTTCCACCCATCAAAGACAATTGGATGGATAGGTGGTACATGGTTTTTGACATTCCTGTTGAAATATTGTAACTTCGAAGAATATTCTATATGTATCTTTTGTGGTCCCCGAGGGTCCTATCAGGAGAACCACTTGTATTAATTTGTACCCTGATGCTTCTAATCGGAATAACTAATAAGATTCATGAGGTAGTCCTCTCTAATTGTAAAGGTGGGTCATTAGCACCCCAGTGTGGTTACTGAGCCTACATGTGTAACTTGAGCCTACATGATTAACTTGAGCCTACATGTCAGGTGAGTTAATTTAAGTGAACAGATGAATATAAATAGAGGTGTAGCTCTCCTCATTTGTGACACACACACTCACTTGTGTAGCGCACTTGTGGAGGAGAGAAGTAGCTGGAGAAGGAGGAGGATCAGGTTTTTGATCTCCTTGTTGGTTTTACCTTTTTACCTTTTTGGGGCATCTATATTGAGGAAGCTTTTGCTGGGTTTTTCCCTTTAGGGTTTTCCCAGGATAAATCTTTGTGTTCCTTTTTTATGGTTGTGCTTGTCTATCTTTCAGTGATCCTGTTTATATGCTTTTGTTATGAAATCGAAATGAAATACTAATGATCTAGTTTAGCATATGAAAAATTTAACATGGTATCAGAGCCACCCTGAAAGAAGACATAGTGCAGCTAAAGAATATAGGGCTTCTTATTTTTTTGGTCTCTATCCATGATCGATCAGAAAAAGAGGGCTATATTGACTCTCCATTAAAGGGCGCATCTTTCTGTCGAAGTGGAATTCGATTCCGAGCATTTTCAGTTTTGGTGAGGAAAATTAGGGATTTCTACAGAAAAAGAATTTTTGAGTGAGCCCAGCATAGGATTGTTCTCCTCATCAAAATCGAATTTTAGAGACATGGATCAAGAAATTTGGTTGGGTGAAACTCCAAAAAAGTCAAACCCTAGTTTGACCCCAATTTGGAAAAACCCTAAATACTAAAACAACTAAGTTTTGGTACATTCGCTAGATCCTGAGATTGGTGAAGTCTCAAGAGTTGAAAATTGCAGAGGCCAAAGATAAAATCCTGATTTACACTGTGTCCTAAATTATTCCTCATATTCGCTATATTATGGGAGATATGACCCTTCCAAGTTAGGGTTCTAGCCTCTTCTAGAATTCATCCCTAAATAGGACACCTAGGGAGAATTGTTGTAGCATGGGATACAAAGGTCCAAATGGAATTCCTTAAGATGTTCTAGAAATATCACTGACTGTAATTTCTGTGGTCCAAATTTCAGAACCTGAAGATGAACCAGTGACACGTGTTACTCCATACAACTTCACTGTTTTGAATAGTCCTGTAACAGGTCACCTTGGGAAAATGATCATAAATCCCAATTGGTGAAACCAATTCTGATGAAACCTATTTTTTTGGATCAGGAACATGCAAGGTTACCTCACTGAGAAATTTTAGACATAGAGAAGAAATACTTTTAGAGATATCATAGAAGCAGTAACAGGCATTTCTGCAGAAGAAATTGAAAAACTAGGGCTTCCTGTTCCGGGAGCTTCCCTCCACTGTTTTCAGAAAAGGAGTACATTGGAAAGCTACATTTGAATATATCTATCTTTCTATCCAATCAGATATAAAATATTCCAAGTTTTGAAAATTAGGGTTTCTCTGACAAACCCTAGATCAGCGAGCTCCGGAAGCAAGACGGACACCTCAAATCGGTAAGATCTAATCTTTTGTTATTTGCATTTGAGGTTCTCATTTCAAAGTGATCTATCACATCAGCTTGATGATAAGCTTGAAAAACTTCCAAGCATGGAAGTATTTGATCTCTCTGAAGAAAATGAATTGGTCACCTACGTGAGTAGAGAGGTTCTAGTTCTAGAGGGAGATGAGCCTCAAAGCCTTACACAAGAAGAACTTGATCAAGGCCAAGAAGGTCATTACTGATTCAATCACGGATCAACTTGTGCCACAAGTGTCTTCCCTAAACACACTGAAGATGTTTGATTCCTTGATCAAGCTATTTGAAGATAAGAACATAATTCAGAAGATGGATTTTAGAAAACAATTGAAGAATGTGAAGATCCAAAATGCATAACATCTTGAAGTGGTAGAAGAAGAAGCAGAGAATGCAGAAGTGGTGATAGCCACCTTGAATGGCCTCCCATGATCATGGGATTCATTCATGTGAATAATGTATGCCAGAAGTAAGTGATTACTTTCAGCTCGACTAATAAGAAGAGAAGAAGAAGATGGGAGCAATTGAAGATCAAGCTCTCACCATTCAAAGAAGATCCCTCAAGCGATGAGGAATATGAAAAACTCAATTCTTGAAGAACCTCTTATTCATCTTATCATTTGGATAAGAAATGATTATTTCATGAATGAAGAATATGATAAAGCAAAATGATCAAGATGGAGTCTACCCACGAAATAAATAAAAGATAAGTATTCAATTGTCATTTAATGATATTGTTTTGTTATGCATTTGATTATCTTCAGTTGATGTGTTATGCATGATAGATTGTTTGCATTAATGACTGTATACTACTAATATGCATGCGATCGGTAAGTAGCTCATGGTGCTATACATCTCTCCATTGCTACTTATCTAGAATGAAACCTCTTTGCTGACATATTGGATTAGTGCACAATCTCAATGATGTCATGATAGAGATGGAAGGCATCTAGAAAGTTTCCGTGAGATATGGATGAATGTTGTATTGGATAAATAGTTGCACGATGCATAAAAAAATTTCGTTATGCATATGTTTTATGAAATATTTATAACCATGCAACTGGTGCATTTGAATTGTAGGAAAGGTCCTGTACAACCTCCTACAAGAAAAGAAGGATGAGACTTGTTCCGAAGAACAAGTGATGACAATTCAATAAACATGAATTTGAAGTTCCCAGTGTCAAAGACACCACGACGGAAGAAAGAGCTTCAGAGAGCAGTAGATCCACATCAAAGGATGAGGACCACCATGGGTATGAGAGATAACTTGAGATGAAGAAAATAATGCTATGAAAGAAACTATGATCAAAGAATAACAGTTGATCATGGGGAATGATGTATACTATATGATTTTGAGACATAAAGGGAAGTACATAGTATCCTCCATATGGATCTACAAGAACAAGTGCACAAAGAAAGGTTCGTGATTTTCCTCAGAAAGAATAGACTATGACATGACATACTCTATTGACCAGTATATATCCACTTGTACAGAATGAAGAAGGAAGATAATACTCCATTTCAGGGGGAGTGACTACAAAAGATATCTGAGTTTGACACAATACGACATGATGGAAAACTTCTTGATGGATCGAGACTTTACCAAGATTAAAGTGGGTTCCAACCTTCAAAATTGAATGCAGAAGACTAGGATATGTTTATGATCTGACAAGACGAACTCATGAAAGATGTTATGATGAAAGAATACTAGAATGATGTATGGGATATAGTTCCCAAACTAGAAGAAAAGAGTATTGTATCCTCCAAATGGATATACAGCTGACGGAAGTATCAAGAAGTATAAAGCAAGATATGTGGCCAGAAGTTTCTTTCAGAAAGAGGGAATTAATTTTGAAGAGACACTTACTCCAGGAAGCAAGGTACACTTCCTTCAGAACTATCATGGTAGTTTCGTCCATGGTGAAGTAAAGACAATCCTTCCTTAATGGTATGATTGAGAAAGAGTTTTACATCGAATAGTCACAAGGATTTGAAGTTGAAGCCAGATGGAATCATGTATGCAAGTTGAAGAAGGCCCTCTATGGCCTAAAGCAAGCTCCTAGAGCTTGGTATGGAAGAATAGATAGTTTCTTGTCGAGCATGGGATTTACCAAGGGTAAAGCTGATCCTAACCTTTATCTCAAGGTTGTAGAAGATGAACTTGTCATCCTGTTCTTATATGTGGATGACTTATCCTTGACAGGAAATGAGAAATAGGTCATGGAAAGCAAGAAGAAACTAGCAGAATAATTTGAGATGAAAGACCTTGGGTTAATGCATTATTTCCTAGGTCTGTAAGTATGGAAAAGTTTAGAAGAAATCTTTCTCAACCAAGGAAAGTATGTGGTAGAGATATTGAAGAGATTCAATATGTTGGAATGCAAAGTCATGGCCACACCCATGGACTCCAACCTGAAGCTGTTAGCTGATAACTCATCAGAGTTCATGGATATGACTCATTACAGACAGATCATTGGGTCATTGATGTACTTAACAAATACCAGACCAGACATTTGTTTTGTTGTGAACACCTTAAGTCAATATCTTGTTCAACCAAGACGGGTTCACCTAGTAACTACAAAACATGTGATGAGATATCTGAAAGGGACTATAGACTTTGGTTTATATTATGATGGTAGCCATGAGTAAAGATTGTATGGCTACACAGATGCAAATTGGGATGGAAGTATCTTAGATGGGAAAAGAACATTAGGTAGATGCTTTTGTTTGGGGTCTGCTATGAGTTCATGGTTTAGCAGGAAACAGTCCAGTGTTTCTCGTAGCATGGCTGAAGCAGAATAAATAGCAGATTGCTCTGCTAAGTTGTGAACCCATATGGCTTCGGAAGATGATATCAGGTCTCTTTGAACTGAAGATGGATACTACATTGATTCTATGTGATAACAAGAGTTGTGATAATAGAGAACCCTGTGTTTCGTCGTAACACATAGAAATCTGGTATTTCTACATTCAAGATAAATATGCAGATGATGATGCTTCAGTATTTACATACTGTAGATACAGATGATGGTGATTCAATATTTCTATATTGAATGTAGAAATCATGATGTTTCAGTATTCCCATACTGAAGATATAGATGATGATGATTTCAGTATTCCCATACTGAAGATATACATGATGTTTCAGTATTTACATACTGTAGATGCAGATGATGGTGACCTGATGATAGTTCAATATTCACATACTGAAGATGTAGATGATGATGGTTTAGATGATGATGTGTTCATGAATCCTTTGTCTTGAGTAAAGTTCGAACACTTTCGAGACAAGCTTGGTGTTGTTCGGAAAGACCTTCCTCGAAAGGGGGAGTAGTGATGTGGCAGTGGGATTGTATCATCCTTGGGCACTTGCCCTAAAGTGATCCGGTGCCCTTGGTCCTCGAGAATGAAGAGGGATTGTATCATCCTAGGACATCTATCCAAAATAGATCTTGTGACTTTGGTCTTCATGAATGTGGTAGGATTGCATCATCCCTGAACTTCGGTTCAAAATGTATCCGGAGGTCTCGACCCCTATGAATGTGGTGGGATTGTACCATCCCTGAAACTCAATTCAAAATGTATCTGGAGGTCTAAGCCCCCGTGAAAGTGGTGGATTGCATCATCCCTGAACCTCGGTTCAAAATGTATCTGGAGGTCTCGGCCCCCGTGAAAGTGGTGGATCGCATCATCCCTGAACCTTGGTTCAAAATGTATCTGGAGGTCTTGTCCCCCGTGAAAGTGGTAGGATTGCATCATCCCTGAACCTCAGTTCAAAATGTATCCGGAGATCTTGGTCCCCGTGAATGTGGTAGGATTGTATCATCCTTGAACTTCGGTTCAGAACTGATCCGGTGACTTCGGTACTCGAGAACGTGTGTTGATCCCGTAATTCCTAGAGGAAGGATTGTCTGAGTTCCACATCTGTGTTGATCCCGTAATTCTGAAAGGAAGGATCGTTAGTAACTCTGTAAAGACCTAAATCCCGTAATTATGAAAGGAAGGATCATTGAATTGATCTCGTAATTTCGAAAGGAAGGATCATTAGTAACTCCGTAAAGACCTAAATCCCGTAATTTCGAAAGGAAGGATCATTGGTAACTCCGTAAAGGCCTAAATCCCGTAATTCTGAAAGGAAGGATCATGTTGATGTTTTGATGATGTTGATGTTTGTATGATGATGATGATGTACTGATCGAAAGATCAGAGTATGATGATAATTACGATGCATTGTTTGAAAGAACAGAGCGTGATGATGATGATGTACTGATCAAAAGATCAGAGCATGATGTACTGATCGAAAGATCAGAGTATGACGATGATGATGCACTGATCGAAAGATCAGAGTATGATGATGATGACATACTGATCAGTATGTGATGATGACGACGTACTGATCAAAAGATCAGAATATGATGATGATGATGCTGTTCGAGAATTGAAGTATGGTGATGGTGCTGATCATGATGTTGCTGATCAGGATATGATGATGTTGCTGATCGAAATAACAAAATGCTGAAGAAATTGTTGCTGATCGAAAGATCAAAGTACTGAAGATGTTGCTGATCGAAATGTTGAAGATGTTGTTGCTAATCGAAAGATCAAAGTGCTGAAGATGTTGCTAATCAAAATGTTGAAGATGTTGTTGCTGATCGAAAGATCAAAATGCTGAAGATATTATTGCTAATCGAAAGGTCAAAACGCTGAAGATGTTGCTGATCGAAAGGTCAAAGTGTTGAAGATGTTGCTGCTGATTGAAAGGTCTAAGTGCTGCAGATGTTACTGATCAAAATGTCAAAGTGCTGAAGATGTTACTGATCGAAAGGTCAAAGTGTTGAAGATGTTGCTGATCAAAGAGTTGATGTCGTTGAATATTGAAGACGAAGACTATATGATGTTGAAAAGCTTCCAATGATTTATAGATGTGTTACCCTGATGATGTTGATGATGTCCTATCTTTCTCTCTCCTATTATTGTTGTTGTTGATGTTTTTGTAGAATACCCTTCTCATTAAGGGGGAGTTTTGAAATATTGTATCTTCGAAGAATATTCTATATGTATCTTTTGTGGTCCTCGAGGGTCCTATCAGGAGAACCACTTGTATTACTTTCTACCCCGATGCTTCTAATCGAAAGAACTAATAAGAGTCATGAGGAAGTCCCCTCTAATTGTAAAGGTGGGTCATTAGCACCCCAGTGTGGTTACTTGAGCCTACATGTGTAACTCGAGCCTACATGATTAACTCGAGCCTACATGTCAGGTGAGTTAATTGAAGTGAACGGATGAATATAAATAGAGGTGTAGCTCTCCTCATTTGTGACACACACACTCACTTGTGTAGCGCACTTGTGGAGGAGAGAAGTAGCTAGAGAAGGAGGAGGATCAGGTTTTTGATCTCCTTGTTGGTTTTACCTTTTTACCTTTTTGGGGCATCTATATTGAGGAAGCTTATGCTGGGTTTTTTCCTTTAGGGTTTTCCCAGGATAAATCTTTGTGTTCCTTTTGTATGGTTGTGCTTGTCTATCTTTCAGTGATCCTATTTATATGATTTTGTTATGAAATCAAAATGAAATACTAATGATCTAACTTAGCATATGAAAAATTTAACAATTCCCCCTCACAACAATAGGGAAGTACCGATGTACTTCCTCCGAAAATTGTATGCATAGTTTGTGATGGGGAAACATGTCAACTATTTTGACATGTTGGGCTTCTAGGGAGTTGGTAGGGGGATGCCCCAACACCGACCCCATTCTAGGCATAGAGATGCCAATCCACAGATACCTGAACCCTATGCCCAGCTACCAAGGGCAGACATCCCTCCTGAACGTGACATGGTTGCCCAGACACAGGATCAATTTTTTACTCTAACTCAGATGGTCTCTCTACACACGACCACTATTGACCAAAGAGTGCCCTCTTCATCTGCTGGTGTACAACCACCAGCTTCTGGTGGTGGAGGGACATCTATTAGTGGGGATAGAACGACATCCCATGTGCCTCAGATCAAGCCACTTGTCTACACATCGTGTGGGGGACCCTGTTATGGTCCTGGACCAAGACATGGTACCACTATGATGACAGGTGGTCAAGTAAGGACATTGTTTTAAAACTCTGTTATTGTTCAATTTTTAATTGTTCCATACTATATCTAACATATTAAAATATTTGTAATATATATGCAATATTTACTCTTGCATGAGATTGATGCCTCTCATGGGGGTGGTACTACACCCGGTGTGGTTGTACCCAAGGCCCAAAGAACCACAATTGAGGTAATATTTAAACACTTGTCATTTTGTTATTACATATAATTTTGTTAATGCATGTGTTAGTCTTGATTAATTTATTAAAATGTCTAATATTTACAATTTTTGAAGTTGCAGGAACCCCACTTAGAACGTGATGCTGGAGACATTGATATCAATGACATAGTCCAAGGTGGAATTTATGACTACTTGGAGAATGTAAGTACATGGGTTATGATTGAATCTTGTTCGAATTATTTAAATTTCTTAATGTACACTCATTTATAGATCGCTAATGTAAATATAATTTTTAAACTTGCAGATGCTAGAGGCATCTAAAGAGGGGCAAGAAATTGATGAAAGTGGTCACTCCCATGGTGGAGATATGTCCCAGGAAGGGGTAAGTATATTACAACATGTTATTTTTTCAGTACATATTATTCCATCCATTCAAATCCATGTCTAACTATGGTAACACTTTATGAATGCACACGTCATCACAGATCCCTACACCACCTCTTTGGTTTGGATCTCCTCGTAGTCCAAACATAGATAAGGGGGTTGTTTACACCAGGCGAGGTCACTCTTCCTTGAACAGAGCGGGTGTGCATGAGGATCAACCTACTCATCCCACGGTAATGTACACACTTCCAATGGCAGTTGTTGGTTAGCTATGAATGCACTTCACAAGTGGTTTTTCTTAATGTTATTTTCGCATGATTACAACATTAGGATGTACAGTCATCCATGCCAGACCTTAGTGGGATTGTTGATGTCGCTGTCAATTCCGCATCTACAATAGGGATAAGTCACAGTGAGGTACATCTACTTGAATATTTGTAATTGTACATTTCATTTGTATTGTTTCTAGACATGCACGATGTCTAACTATTTAATCATTTGGTGAATGTAGCCACACCCTGGTCCATTAGTGCACACAACTGAGGTTGATGTTCAACCTACGGATCCTCTTACTACTGAAGAGTCCTATCCTAATCCCCTAGAAATGGTTTTTTTGGTGAGATGTTCATTTTTTACATAATTGATTAGTACTTTCTCATTCATGTACATGTTGATAATTCTTGAGATAATTGACATATTTTTTTTTATTCGCAGAGAAGAATGGCAGAGAGTCTTGCTGCAAGGTGGAGGACAGCAGAGGCACCTACACCCTCGACACCATAGGCACCTATACCCCTGATGGATGCAGTGAGTCTTTGTTTTATTTACAATTGAGTCATATTTTAAATTTTCAAGCTTTGTTATTGATGGACAATACTAGTTCAGTTACCTGATAAAGAAATATTGTCATTGATTTGCAGTCACCAGAGATGCACAGTGGTCGTAGATAGAGCCGAAGAGCATCAAGGTCCAGGAAAAACAAGAGAAAGTTAGAATTTTGATGTGTTAGTCCAGGACAAATATGTATTTTTATGTACAATCCGGAGTTAGAGTATAGGGGCTTAGTCCAGGATAGATGTACTTTTTTTTGCACATGTACATCAAATATTTTTTTGATACATGTACATTGACAGGCCATAGATAGGCCTTTTATTTTTGTATTATAACTTTCATGATATAAAAAATATTTCATATCAAGGCTCTTAAGATATTCATGGTTCAGTCTTTTAAGTGTGATTATACATGTGTGGCGAAGAATGTTTCTATGTGTAATGTTCCCAATTTTTTATAGATTTTACGATTGTATGGAGATATCAGTTATAAATTTGAGAACAATGCACAATTACAATAAATTACGTAATGACAAAACTGTACATTTTAATTGTTTTTTACCATGATCCAATTGCATATACAATGTTATATTAACAATGTCAAATTTTATTCAAAAATATGGAACATAGGTCTAATACACATTTAAGCACCCAGCATAGCTAAGCATCTGATCCAACTTGGTGGAATACAAAAGCACCTTACCCACATAACAACCTAACAAATGTTTAAAGGATGCACGAAGTTGACACACTTAAATGATGCACCAGTGTGGTCTACATAAATAAAATTATTTTTTGGCATGATGTCTTTCATCTAACGAATACATGGGATACACATCAAACCTAAAAGTATCCGAGTATTATAAGGTTGATTCAAAATAATGGTTATGACTATATCCTGCACATTATGTATGTCCTGCACATTATTTTATCATTTTGTTAATGTACATGGCATTTGATGAATGGCCTCGAGTAACAACTTTGAAAGAGATGAAAGTTGTGTGTGATTAATGTACATGGCATTTTGAAGCATTCGTAGCGTGAAGATATATATATTTTGTAATAATGGCGTAATAGAATGGCCACTTGTTTCTAAACATAAACATGTTCCATTACATGGTTACTGATGTAATAGCGTTGTCTCCTCCTGCATTTCATCTTACAAATGCTCACATATTTTATATGAGGGGAAGATATACAATCGCCTTCAAGTTGACCTTTATGTGCAAAAATTTCACATTCACTTACTGAGCAAAACCCTAGTTTCCAAAATTGACAAAAAAAATGATCCCTTGTCCATGGACCTAGAGTAGAGGGCCACTCTAGCACTATCGTGATGTATTGAATCCAACAGAGCTGACGGTTCATCGATCCGAGCAACGGTCATCAATCTATGGAACGTTGAATCCCACCTCCCGCGGGCTTTTAGGGACACCCGTTGAATCCCTAACCGGGGCATAGAGTGGAAACCGTGCATCAAAAAGGTCTTTCAATGGGTCATGCAAGCGTGTTTAGGTAGGTTCCATGTGGGAACTCTAGCCACATGTTCACGGTCAAGGAATTTGCAAAGTCGACCCATATGTGCAGAAATTGGACATTCACTTACTGAGCAAAACCCTAGTTTCCAAAATTGACCAAAATAATGGTCTCTTCTCCATGGAACCATATTAGAGGGACACCCTAACACTATCTTGATGTTCGAAATCCAACGGAGCTGACGGTTTGTCGATCCGAGCAACAGTCATGATTCTATGGCACGTTGAATCCCTCCTCCTCCAGACTTTCAGGGACACATGTTGAATCCCTACCCAGGGCATAAAATGGAAACCGTGCACCAAAAATGAATTTTGGTGGTTTTTGCAAGCTTGTCTAGGAATGTATTATGTGGGAACTCTAGCAAGACCTTCACGATTGAGTAATATGCGAATTTGACCCCTATGTGCAAACATTTCACATTCACTTACTGAACAAAACCCTAGTTTCCAAAATTGACCAAAATAATGGTCCCTTCTCCATGGAACTAGATTAGAGGGCCACCCTAGCACTATCTTGATGTCCTAAATTGAACAAATATGATGGTTCGTCGATCCAAGCAATGGTCATGATTCTGTGGCACATTGAATCCCACCTCCTACAGGCTTTCAGGGACACCTGTTGAATCCCTACCCGGGGAATAGAATGGAAATCGTGCATAAAAAGGGCTTCTAGTGGGTCATGCAAGAATGTTTAGGCATGTGTTATGTGAGAACGCTAGCCACACCTTCATGGTCGAGCAATATGCGAATTTGACCCCCATGTGCAAAAATTTCACATTCACTTACTAAGCAAAACCCTAGTTTCCAAAATTAACCAAAATAATGGTCTCTTCTTCATGGAACCAGATTAAAGGGCTACCCTGGCACTATCCCAATGTCTTGAATCCAACAGAGCTGACGGTTCATCGATCCGAGCAATGGTCATGATTCTGTGGCACATTGAATCCCACCTCCTACAGGCTTTCAGGGACACCTATTGAATCCCTACCCGGGGCATAGAATGGAAACCGTGTGTTAGCACTCAGAATGTACCCAGGTTGTAAAAGGCACACCCCGAGGTAACAGCAAAACCACTTTAGGAAGATTTTGATATTCTCTCCTTGAGAGGGATCTCTCAATATGAACTTTGCAAATTGCAAGATCAAACAGTAACAATATTTAAAAGTTTATTTGGTTGAAACAATCACATATCCATTGGGCAACGGAGTCATATACATATAAAAAGATTCCCAAATTGCATACACGGGATTTTCCAAAGGCAAGATAATCACATAATTGCAGTCATTTCATTTGTCAGGGTGAAAATAGAAGAAATGAGAGAACAGCCCATCAATACAGAGCGTCTATGATGAATTCCATATCAACTTTAGTAGAAAAGATCATATAATACCTGAAACGATGAATAGAGAATAAGCATATGAATTCTAAACATCAAACACTATGTTCCATATACGACAGAAAAAACAGAATGGAGCGTTACACAGGAAAAATTACAAATCACACGGAGAAAGAAAGCACGGACTGCAATGTCAATGATACATGAATCTCTGAAAAAAGAACTCTCATGCATTCATTTGGTATTAAAAACGAGACAGATATGTTCTCCACAAAATTACT
The DNA here is from genome assembly GCA_001517045.1 of Pseudotsuga menziesii. Classification (NCBI taxonomy): domain Eukaryota; kingdom Viridiplantae; phylum Streptophyta; class Pinopsida; order Pinales; family Pinaceae; genus Pseudotsuga; species Pseudotsuga menziesii. The sequence continues at coordinate 71,605 of LPNX010906691.1, read as the reverse complement.
TCATCTGATGGGTTCCAACCCCCATCTCATAAAAGACATACAAATTTATAGATCAAATAATAAGTCTACCTCCAGCAGATCAATAACAGAATGACCGACGTAAATTAGAGTTTGTAACTGAAATCCTACACCACTAGGAAGTTGTTACAATTCTATTCCTAACCGATCATAAAGCATGAAACAACTGGATAACAAAATTTGGGTCATCATCTCCGAATCTTTGCTCCAACAGCACCACGTCTTTTTCCACCTCAGCTCCGAGTCTTTGCCCCCATCAGCTCCACAGTATCTGCCACTTGTTCCTACGGAGGAAGAGTAAACTTTGTTTTCCCCAGACGCTCTATAGCCTTCCACTGTTCCGAACTTGGGGTGTCGCTTTCCATCATTTCCCGGATGGCTACCTCGAGCTCCATGTATATTTCGTAGGACTTTTTAGGCAATATGGTTCTGATAGCTATGAACTTCTGCAGGACTTTGAAATCTTCAGTTAGCATGTCCACAATGGTTTGTCCCGATAGGATTTTCTCCAGCTCATTAAAATTTTAATGGTCCATACGAGCCTTGACAATCAGGTGATTATAATGTTCCTGCGGGAGCATTCGACCCTTTTCGTTCCAGAAGCATGGCAACCCGTCTTCGAACAGCCCTTCAAACTCTGTTTTGAACCTGTTGACCTGTACCATTAATTCTTCTGATCTGTCCTGAACAATCTTCATTAACTGGTGCTTGTGAATGATTTTCTTTGCTGACAGTATTATTGAGACTCTGTCCTTTATGCCCATGTCATGCAACTTTTTATATGTTAATGAATTCAGGAAATCCAGGGTGTTTTGGGCTGTAGCGAGAGGTCTTTTCGCCATGTGTTCGTTTACCACTCTCAATATTTGCTGAGCTGAATCTATCAATCCACACAAATAATCAATATAATTAAGGTAGTTCCTAAACTTGGTAACTTCAATACTTAGGGTGTCCCAAATGATGTGCTTCGCCCCCTGAAGGGGGCCCTTCCCAATACATTTTTCTTTCAGTTCATCAACCTTCTGCTGTAATTGGCTCTTGTCCTGTAAGAGTTGCATTCTGCTTTCGCTTACCTTGGTTAACTCGGCTTTCCCCTTTTCATTCTCAGCTTGCAATTCCTTAATAGTTTCCTCCCTTAAACTCACTTGGGACATAGACTCCAACAGGTCATCTGCAGAACAATCAGCTAATGGCTTTTGGATATCCACAATAGATAAGTCGTCACCGGCAGGGGTTTGGCTTATTATCTCATCCATAATCTCCTTTTCCACAGTCTGGTTTTTCTCCATTACGGAAATTCGGGACAGTAGTTCTTCCTTCTCGGCATTCCACTTATCCTTCTCCTCTTGTAGCTCTCCAGCCTTCCCTTTGTATTCCATCATTTCGTGATGGAGTTTGTCTTTCTCCTCCTGGAGGGCTAGCGATTCTGCTGATTGGACATGTTCTGAGCCTGGCATCTTCAACCTCTTCTTCAAAACTTGTAGGGAATTATCTTTCTCTTCTAACAACTTATTTACGGCCTGGGTATTGTCTGAGCTCGCGATATTTGCTTGCAGTTTTTTCACCTGAACAACATTTGCTTTGTTTTCCACTTTCTCATGTCTCAATTGGAATTCCATCTTGTCTACCAATGCTTGCAACTTATTTATTGTCATCATGGCTTGCAACAGGTCTGAATAAAGAATGTCACTGGTTTGCTTGTGCAACTGTATCTTGTCTGGAGTACTAATTTTGTCCAGATGGATTTCTATTTCAGACATTCTTTTATCATTCACAATGGCCATCTTGAAAGTATTCTTCTCTGCATCTCTAGCAGAAACTAGAGATGTTTTAGAACTATGCAGGTTCCTTACCCTCGGGAGCAGATTTCTCATTTCCTCCAGGGATTGCTTCCTCTTTTCTAGGTAGCTCGTCTTGAGCTCTTCTTTTTATTTAAACAAGGGGCCGGACTCTGGACTGTTACCGTCACCTTCTGAATCTTTAAAAGAAAACTGACTAACCTGAATTGTCTTCAAGGGAACCAAAGCAGCCTTTTTGAAAACTCCAGACGCCCCTTCATCCATGATCTCACCTCCTACGAGCAGCCTCGCCTTCTTATGGTATGTTTCTTCTTCCATATCCATACTCTCGGCTTCGGCCAAACTTCTCTTGACAGCAACACTGACACCCTCTGTGATTTGGATCTATGAACGAGATGCAGGATGTGCCTATGTCTCATCTTTAGACTCGTCAGTGAACTGGAGCAAATTAGTTGTTCCAGCTAACCCTTCAACAGCCTGATGCTCGAACGGTTTGTTCCTGTTTGCTTGCTTTCTTAATGATATCACCCGGTGAGGGTCGTAGTTCATATTTACATCCTTAACGAAACCCATAGGTTCCATCAATCTCTCTATACATGCCAGGGCACCTTTTCCTTTAAAAATGAAAGGGCCGACCTTAAAAGGAAATTTAACATTCAAAGATTTTCGGAAAGCACCGAAGTGCTCCTCCTCTGATAACAACCTTTGTCTCATAAACTCCAGAGCAAAAACCCTTGGAGCTAAAAAGGAAGGCAACCTATAAGGCTGACCGATAAAGCCGTACACTCTCAAAACAGTGTAATCTTTGTACAAGAACCAGTCTCCCACCCGACCTTCGGGTGAAGACTGCATCAAATATTTCATTTCATCGAAGACCCGGGGCAATTCTCCATCAAACAACATCCTGTATATTTCGGACATGATCGAATTGGCAAATTCGATCAGGTGGATTTGCTTTGGCAAATCAGAAGAGGATAGAGTACTCAAGAACTTCAATTCGGTAACATTGGAACATATCAACATGTTAAGTAAGTGTGCTTGAAACCTAAAAAACTGGACCTTGGGAAATTCAGTCAGCTGGAGGTGGATTGCTTCGGCAAGATACTCGTCTAAATTAAGTACAGGAACTGACTGTGACTCGGGACTCAAAGAATTTACTTTTAACAGGAAACCAAGGATAACATCACCTATACGACAATCGTCATCTAGACCTAACACCTGACAACCAAAGACATTACCAATTGCACCTCAGTTCTGAAAATGTGCAAGGGGTAAGGTAAGGAAAGGCCTTCCAGGGACCGACCTTCCTTCAGGATACTTGACAGGAATCGAGAGCGAGCATCGGCTGGGCAACTTCGGAAAAACTCGGCAAGGACAGCTTCATTTACAGACTCACGGTTTCCAGGGTAACTCTCGGGTAAACTAAGATTTTCTCTCACTACTGAGGCATCAATTTTACACAATATCCTAGATGCGGACTGACTCACAATGACCCTCCAAGAGGGAGAATAATTTACCGCGCACCATTCGGCAAATTCAGGGAAGTGGAGGGTTTGCTCCAGGGCGAAAAATTATAAAAAGGACTTGCACACATTCAGAACATCATTTCCCTGCAAAAAATAAGACCATAACCTTTCTTTGCTGCCAGACACACTTCCTGTAGACAGGAAAGGGTCGCAGACACCTCTGTGTCTATCTACCAGGAATTCTTCCCTTTCATCTGGGACCCGACCAGACATAGAAGCTTCGCTCTGTTGGTCCATTTCTCAATTTATAATAATAATTGGGCAAAGAAGTTACAGGATCAAGGTCCTACCTGGCTCACTGTGAAGGCGCGTGTTCGGAGCGCGTCTGGTACTGACAACTGGAAGCGCCCAAATCAACAGGTCCTTTTCGTCGGGTCCCGAGCAATAAAATAATCGCAGAAGAGGTCAATTCTGCCTTTATAGGACCGCCCCGACTAGACACGTGGGAAGCATTTATTTCCGCAACCACTACTTATCTCTAACAGCTGTGCATCTTTCTCCTCCGGGCTCATTTCCGACCTTTGATCTCTTCTGTGCGAATTTCTGGCCTTTGGATCGTACACCACGTGTCCTTTTCCGCCAGGCATCTTGGCGCTAAGCACCGTGTAAGTTCCCATTCTGGGGTCACTCGTGGCCGTCGATGTGACGTACCTCCACCCCTCACCGTTGGATTAAACGCCACGTCCCACATTCCGCTGAGCCGTCTGACCTTAACTACCGTGCAACTCTGGGTCCTGGACACATCCACAGCCGTCGATCTAATCTTCCTTTACGGGCAGGCCGTTGGATCATGTGGCGCCCACTCAATTCCGCTAGGATCCTTCGCTTTATCCGTCGTGCAACTCAGATCAGCGGAATCACTCTCTGCCGTTGATGCGATCTGCCTTCAGCTCCACGCCGTCGGATCAAGCACCACGTACCCGATTCCACCGGGCAATCCGGGATTATACTTTGCTCCTGTTCCTCCTCCGGAATTCTTTCCGGCCATTGATGGGATTGCCCAGCGCTTGTCAACCGTCCGTTCATGTGACACGTACCACATTCCGCTGAGCGATGTGAGTTTATCCAGTGCGCAAGTTTCCATCCCGGAATCATTGTTAGCCGTAGATTTATTACCCTATGATCTCCAACCGTTGGATCGAGCAGCCAATAATGGGTTCCGCTGGGTGGCTCGAAGGTTATCCCGCGTGCATGTTTCGGCTGCGGAATCAATCCCAGCCGCCGATGTGATCCGATTTCGTCCCTCCACCGTCAGATTGAGAGGAATAATGTGATTCCGCCGGCTCCCATTTCTTTAACTAACTTGCGCTTTCTCCTTGCGGATTTGTTCTGAACCGCAGATCGTCCCCGGATCAATTTGTAACCCTTGATTTTGCGCAGGGGGCTAAAGGCCCGAACTTCTGCTATCCTCCTTGCATGTTTTGAAAGGAGGAGGGAGTGTCAGCCATGGATTGGCTCCTCCTTTCCATCACAGCCCAGGATTTTGCTAACATGGCTTCTCTTTAGACCATTACGTCACTTTTGTACTATAATCTTTAAACCAAAGTATTTAAACAATGCAATTTTACCTCCCCTTGGTCTTATATTTCTTTTGTTAAATATAGGCGTTAACACCGTGCATAAAAAAGGGCTTCTGGTGGGTTATACAAGAGTGTTTAGGCACCTGTTATGTGGGAACGCTAGCCACACCTTCACGGTCAAGCAATAAGTGAATTTGACCCCCATGTGCAAAAATTTCACATTCCCTTACTGGGCAAAACCCTAGTTTCCAAAATTGACCAAAATAATGGTCTCTTCTCCATGGAACTAGATAGAGGGCCACCCTAGCACTATCCCGATGTCCTGAATCCAATGGAGATGACGGTTCATCAATCTGAGCAATGGTCATGATTCTGTGGCACGTTGAATCCCACCGCCTACAAGCTTTCAGGGACACTTGTTGAATCCCTACTCGGGGCATAGAATGGAAAACGTGCATAAAAAAGGGCTTTTGGTGGGTCGTACAAGTGTGTTTAGGCACATTTTATGTGGGAACACTATCCACAGCTTCACAGTCAAGCAATATGTGAATTTTACCCCCATGTGCAAAAATTTCACATTCGCTTACTGAGCAAAACCCTAGTTTCCAAAATTGACCAAAATAATGGTCTCTTCTACATGGAACTAGATTAGAGGGCCACCCTAGCACTAACCCGATGTCTTAAATCCAACGGAGCTGACGGTTCGTCGATCTGAGCAACGGTCATGATTATGTGGCACATTGAATCCCACCTCCTGCAAGCTTTCAGGGACACCTGTTGAATCCCTACCTGGGCCATAGAATGGAAACCGTACATAAAAAAGGGCTTTCGATGGGTCGTACAAGCATGTTTAGGCACCTTTTATGTGGGAACATTAGCCACACCTTCACAGTCAAGCAATATGTGAATTTGACCCCCATGTGCAAAAATTTCATATTCACTTACTGAGAAAAACCCTAGTTTCCTAAATTGACCAAAATAATGGTCTCTTCTCCATGGAACCAGATTAGAGGGCCACCCTAGCACTATCCCAATGTCCTAAATCCAATGGATTTGATGGTTCATCAATTCGATCAATGGTCATGATTCTGTGGCACGTTGAATCCCACCTCCTACAAACTTTCAGGGACACCTGTTGAATCCCTACCCGGGGCATAGAATGGAAACCGTGCATGAAACAAATATTATATTTAAAGGTTTCAATGATCTCACTACATGCACACTAAAGTCAACTTCGTGAATCAACATTATTTGAAGAATAAGTCCACCGGATTTGAAAAAATTGAGTTGGACATTAGAGTGATTCTGAATTGAGTTGTGACAGTAAGATAAGATTAGGGTTAGGATTAGGGTTTCCTAGTTAGGGTTATGGTTATGGGACATGCATGTTAAACAATAAACCCTAGTTAGGGATAGGGTTTTCCAATTTTGGCATTTGTTGGCATGAAATTCATTGTCCATATTTGGCCCAAATCTCTTATTATCTTTTAAGTAGAAATTAAACTTTTAAATAAATAAATAAATGTGATGAAATTCCAACACTACTATGCACTACCCCTTTGGCAATGGACATGCGGGTATAAGAGGTGAGCTGTCAAGAAGGAAATTATATGAGCCTTAAAACATAATTTTATTGTTTCGGCATCGTGTTTCCATCATCCTAGTTGTATATAATGGCTGAAAACATTGACAATATTACCTACTTGTAAAATTAGGGTTTTAGTCCTGTAAGAGAACCTACAAAGAACTTTGATAGGTATGACCTATAGAGGTACATGTATGTATTCTAATGTTATGTATATCATGTGAATGAGATCTTGAAATGTTCATATGATTGATATATATGGTTTATTTATCATACGTAAAATTTTGGCATGTTCATTAACTTGACATAGAAGAGAATTTTTGGCATATTTATAAACAACATTATGCAAAATTTCGCATATCAAGAACAAAAAAATGACATATTCATAAGAAACATACATGGGAAAATTAAAATTATGATACATAACTCATCATGCTAGATCCCACCTAATATCATTCAACCAAGGCCTCCGGATCATCTCTTATAATGATGGTCTCCATTAGTCTCTCGTGCTATGTATCCGATAAGAAGTAGCGTACAAGAACACAAAATTGACATATTCGTAAGAAACATAAATGGGAAAATTAAAATTATGATACATACCTCATCATGCTAGATCCCACCTAATATCATACAACCAAGGCTTCTAGATCATCTCTTATAATGATGGTCTCCATTAGTCTCTCGTGCTATGTATCCGGTAAGAAGTAGCGTACAAGAACACAAAATTAACATATTCATAAGAAACATACATGGGAAAATTACAATTATGATACATACCTCACCATGCTAGATCCCACCTATTATCATACAACCAAGCCCTCCCTATCATCTCTTATAATCATGGTCTCCATTAGTCTCTCATGCTCTGTATCCAGTAAGAAGTAGCGTACCTTCAATGAATTCCGATTAGGCATTGATCGTACCTGGAGGTTTGTACCAATGATTAAGTTGGTAAAGTGATACACACTTGCACCTGGTTTGTAATCCATGTAAACACATCCACCCTTCTTTCTTGCATTTTTGTCATGTGTAAGATATTCACCTTTAACAACCATAGACCCAATGGGGAAGTGGTTGTTTTCATCATCAGTCATGGTCATAATGAGGGTTTGATTTCCCTCTATACAACGTGCCAACCAGTAATCACCACCCCATTCACTATCTTTTGAGGCAACCACTACGTATATGTGTCCTGCATAGTATGATTGTAGGTATATGATCAAATATTTTTCATGTGATACAAGGCCATTAATGTGAGTTTCAAGACTACGTAAATTTTACAAAAAAATGTTAAGGAAATGTATCATACCAGGTTATACAAGGTCTGATACATGATCAAAATATATAGAAATAGATGATTGGTCTTCTTCCAACGGAGTTAACTCAACAATTGCATGTTGATCAAGTGGAAGTAATATGAGATTCCATCCATCAACCCAATCCAATGATTCACACACATCCCAGTCACCATCACAACAAGGCGGGAAAAAACAAGCGAGTTTTCTGGTCCAAATTTCAAATACTGGGTTATCAGAGCTTCGAACTGAATGAAAGCCACGAGTCCTAGGAACAGTCTTGCATTCCCATGCATGTGAAAGATCTATGTCTACTACCTCCCAAAAAAATCTTTCCACATGTCTCTTTCTTATGGATTCTACTCGCATAGTTGAATCCTCTCCCATTACTGACGTGCACTACCTGACTATAGATTGAGCATTTCGAATAGTAGATATTGTAGATAATTTCAATTCCTCTCTTCGTAGGGATTTTTTGACACATGCTTCGGCTCCATCATGCTCTCCTTTACCATGCCTAGTCTCAAAATAGTTCCACATATGTGGAACTTTGTAGTTTTTATGCAATGAACACAACCATTGAAATATGCGTGCATTTTTGAACTGACCAACACATCCATCAGACCAAATCTAGTCTCGATCCATCTGTATGTTTCTGCCCCTCAAATGATCATAGAACATGATGAAGTAATTACCTACATAGTGGAAGTTATGGCACCTATCATCACTTATGTAGAAGTGATATTCCTTTAGAATTTCTCTTTGCTCTTCACTGCTATTTGGGCCATGCCTAAATGTGATATGCACCATCAAGGAAACCTGCTCAGAGTGATAATACTAACTTTGGATCTCATTTTGAGGTTGTAGAGTGTAGTTCTCGAAAAAATCAACAACTGAAAGTATAGTACCATGAGGAAATGTATCTCTGCACATGATAAACTTCTCATCCTGCCATCGTGCCAAGTGGACATGCTGAACATATTGACGTGTCTTTTCAATAAACTCCTTGACGAAGACACTAACTTGTACCTGTTGACACAAAATGATCTTAATATCAGGTTTTTTTGTAAGTAAGGAATGAAATGCAACTGTTCAAACATAAATTTATAGATAAATGCATGTACCTGAGATGTCTCCAATTGTATTTTTTGCTTTCTTTCCCTGGGTCTATTTCATAGCTGATATATTTGAAACTTTTCATGTCTGTAACCATATTCCCAAATTCATTGTCTCCAGTCTCGTGCATACATTGGCTCAATAATGCCATTCCAGCGCAGCTAGAGCAAGTTCCATCCAAACAGGATTTTGCATAGTAAGTTTTCCCCTCAGGCCTATTGCACATGATACTATGAATGAATTCTCTTGATGAGGTCGATGGTGTTGTCAAGGAACAATCCTGCACATGGTTAGTATGCAACACACGACAAATGTACAAAAATGTTTCATAGTAATATTCATATTCTACATGGTATCTACAACAACAAGTGTTACGAAGAGTATTTATTCTAACATACCAGGGCTTACATTTCTCAAAATATCTTTGCCTGAAATTCAATTGTCTATGTTCATTCCTAAATTTCTCGTATAGTTCTATTTGTGTTATATCAAGAATATCTTAATATGTGGTTCATGGTCCTTTGAACCCCTTCTCAGTTTTAGTACATCCTTTTGGTTTGACGAAGGCCTTGTGTGATCATGCCAAAAACTCTGCACTAGTCCCTTTACTGCATCAACTAGCTTCATGTCATGATGTGGCAACCGACCAATAAAGGCCCAAAAATCTATCTGGGCGGTTGTGTTAAGATGTTCTCTTCTAATAGAATACCTACGGGGGGTTTTTACATTCAAATTAACTAGTTTAGATGTAGGCTTGAGAAAACGAAGGACCCTGGTGTTCTTATTTACAATTGCTTGTGACAACACATGATGAGCCACATTGTGGTCCTTTGACCATGCGTTCTTACCAATTTTACCAAAGGCATCTACTAAGATTTTAACTATATGAGAACTTGGTCCAGAAGGCTTTATCATCTTTATCCCTAACTATTTCCTAACAATATTCATGCCCCTAGATTTTAACAATGATAAAAATAATCTACATTTATCTCCATCACATTTAGAAACAAAATATTTATTTAGTATCTGTTGAATTTGATAAGCAATACCACGTTTAGATAGTGTACCTTCAATGGAATTGAGAAGTCCTTCATCAACTTGTATATGCTTCAGTGTTCTTCGACATGTGCTTTCTAATGGAGGTAAGGGGGTTGGATTTCTATCATCTAGTGCATCAACAATACGCTCTGGCATTTCTGTAGCAACTTGTTGTCCTTCATTCTCTTCCTGGTAGTTGGATGGTGGAAGTCCAACATCCTCATCGATGGTCCGAATAATATTTTCTTCTTCAACAGTAGGCTCCATGTCCAATGCCTCTTCAACAGTAGGCTCCATGTACAACATCTCTTCATGAGCTTTGTCTTGAGATGGTAACTTATCACTTTGACTTGATGTGGGATTTGAAACATCCCCTAATGAGCACCTACGTTTTTCTTCTTGAATACTTCCATGGGGTGCTTGTTCAACAACTATTGTGGAAATTGAAGGTCCCTCTAGTGAATGCTTCATTTTTTCTTGTGCGGGATTAATAGGATGAACCACCGTATCCTCTATAATTGGATTTGGATTAGTTTCCAAAGAAAGCCTCTGATTCATCATGTCTATTCTTTTCTTTTCTTTCTCTTCTTCGATGACTTCTTGAGGTCTCTTCCTCCTTGCTGATTTTCTTCCTCAGTTACGTACATTCCCCATCACCACAATGATCAATGTCAATATAGTTTGTTTTTGTTGCTCCTCAATTACAAGCTTTGAAACCTTTAACTTTCTTTATAACTATTGATCCTTCAAGGTGCTTCAATCTTCCTTCTCAATTGTTTATATTTCCCATCAAAACAATAATGAATGGGAAAATTTACCTTTGATTCTCTTGAATAATAAGCAAATGAAAGTTAAATCATAAATTGTTTCTCAAGCTGATTTTCTTGTACAATTGTGTATATCCACCATCACCATCAAATGACATTGAAGCTTGATATCTTATCATGTGTGCTCCTCAACCATGAAAGATATCCTCAATGTTGCACCTGCATAACAAAAAGAATGATGGAGAATGTGTAAATTGTGAGTATTTTCACAAGCGGGCTCGTGCTCCTGAAAAAAACGCGCGGTAATCGGATAAATTCATAAAAACAGAGTGAAGTTGCTCTCGAACAAAAATAATTCACTGTTTTTACAGTCCCAAAATGCGTACGCGTTATATAGAGTAATAATGCGTACGTGATTTGTTTAAGTATAACGCGCATGCGATATGGTTAAGCACAATTAATAGAGTGGGTCTAGGGCAACGAATAAGATCATAACTTCCCAAATGTTTTCTATGGCTAGCAAGAAAACAAATGTTTTTAGTGTTCCCTTCTTTTCATGCATATAAATGTTTCTCTCTATAGCCCCAATAATCCCTACATATCCCTATCTCTTTCTAAATGTACCTCCCTCATTCTCTCTGCATCCCTCCCTATATGTTCCTTTTTCCCCCTTACTCCATCCCTCCATACTGATGGTGATGAAGACGATGATGATTATCATGATGGTGATGATGATAATGATGACGACAATGGTGATGATGATGTTCATGACGTTGATGGTGATGATGATGATCATGTTGATGATGATGATGATGATGAAGGTGATGATGATGATGAGGAGGAAGGTGATGTTGATGTTCATGATGTTGATGGTGATGATGATGTTGATGTTGATGATGACGATGGTGATGTTGACGTTGACGATGTTGATGTTGATGATGACGATGGTGATGAAGATGATGATGATGATGAAGATGGAGATGATGATGAACATGATGATCATGTCTTTTTTGATGATGATGATCGATGATCAATGATCATGGTGATGATGATGGTGATGATGAGGATGAGGATGGTGATGATGGTGACGATGATGATGATGAAGATGTTTATGATGATGAGGAGGAGGAGGATGAGGATGAGGATGATGATGAGGAGGATGATGATGGTGATGATGATGTTGATGATGATGATGATGATGTTCATGAAGATGTTTATGATGATGATGAGGTGGAGGATGAGGATGGTGACGATGGTGATGATGATGGTGATGATGATGTTGATGATGACGATGATGTTGATGATGAGGATGATGATGATGATGACGATGGTGATGATGATGATGATGATAATGATGATGATGATGATGATGACGATGACGCTGGTGATGATGATGTTCATGATGTTGATGGTGATGATGATGATCATGTTGATGATGTTGATGTTGATGTTGATGATGATGATGATGATGATGATGATGATGACGACGATGGTGATGATGATCATGGAGATGTTGATGATGATGATAGATGATCAATGATCATGGTGATGATGAGGATGAAGATGGTGATGATGATCGATGACCAATGATCATGGTGATGATGGTGATGATGATGATGAAGATGATGGTGAGGATGTTGATGGTGATGATGATGATGAAGGTGATGATGATGACGAGGAGGATCATGAGGATGATGATGATGAAGATGATGGTGATGATGGTGATGATGATGATGATGATG